>PVKA01013692.1:19544-54453 GCA_004027165.1 Ctenomys sociabilis | reverse complement strand
GTGCTTCTTGGCAAAACGCATGTTCCTAAGGAACTTGGGATCTACCCCCTTCAGAGATTCGTATCTCTGTGACCGAGGTTTCTTGATGCCATTTCGGTGCCATTTTCGGGACTGGTTGTGCGTAGTGTGGTTCTTGGACTTGGCCATAACTTCACTGTAAACCGCGGCGGCAAAGCGCCTGGAACCGGAAGATGAAAAGAAAGCCTCAGCTTGGCTTATTTGACACCTACAGAGCACGTATATACCCAACACCAACAGAAGGCACATTTTTTTAAAGTAAGGGGCTAGGGCACTGAGGGAGAGTGAAAATGAAGTATCTTATATCCATGTACCAAGCTGTCTCAGTTAAACACATCAACCTGCATAACTAATCTGTACTAATAAAAAATGTTGTGAAACAAAAAAACATCATGTAAGGAAGATTTTTCCAAGTAACACAATATCTTGTGTTGTACCATTGTATTATACACAAGAAATACTATAGGAAACAAATATCAGGGGCCAGGGAGTTGACTCAGTAGAATAAGCACTTCCCTGGCAAGCGCAAGGGCCTGAGTTTAATCTCTAGTTCTGCCAAAAAAACAAAAAGAAAGAAATTTTCCATAATACAAAGTACATTCTGTGAGCACAAAGAAACAAAATAAAAACCAATAATCACAATGCAGTAGATAATTTGCCAAATACTTGGAAATCAGACAGCAATTTCTAAACCAACCAAATAAAAAGATAATTAGAAAATGATCATAACTGAATTAAAAAACAAAAACACAGTATATGAAAATTTCTAGGATACAGCTAACTAATTTCCTAGGTATAAATAGCATTAAATGCTTATACTAGAAAAAAAGTTCTTAAACACATTATCTGAAATCTATCAAAAGAAACAAGACAAAGATGAGAAAATAAAACCTAATTAAACAAAATGAAGGAAGTAAAAAGATGAAAGTAGGAATCAGTGCGCTAGAAAGCAGTGAGATAAACTGAGAGGCCCAAGAAATCCTGACCCTTTCTTTTGGGAAGTACTCTTGTTTCCTGGTTACCTATTTGGTGGGACAGAGATTCTCATGCTAGTGTCGAGGGACTGGCTGACAGCACGGCAGCTTATCAGTCACAGGTACTTGAGACCTTCCAGGACCACCAGGGTGGTCAGGGGTGGGACGGAAAGCTTGGAAGACACGATGAACGCCTGGCCTCCCTTTGTAGCACGGCACATTTCAACAGACCCGTCAATGACACCCTATAAAAGCACAAAAGCTTAATGTTTCATAAGATGAGAAGTTGTTACCAAGAAAAAAATCTAAATAAGACCGCTAGCTTCCCTTGCTTTTAGTCACCTTTAAGTGACTAATTTTGGTGGCCGCGTAACTGCACAATTCATTCCAGTGTTAGTTTCCCACTAGCTTTGCAGCAAGTTATACCTCTAATGGGGGAGCTGTGATGACAACTGTCACTTCGCTCCCCAGCGACCTGAAGGCTGCTTTGGCTGAGAACTCTGACCCTCTGCGAGCATCTGTGCATGCCTGACAGATGACTAAAATGGAATTAGAGGCTTGGAATCTGCCTTTGTTGTGTGGCTATCTCTTTTACAGTCTTAACTCTTGAGTCAGATCCTACTCAGCCTTTCTTGTAAACATGTTGATCATTTAAAACATGTTCTGTCTTAAACTCCAATACAAGGTTAATCTGACCCTGGTGCCTGTTGGAGCTAGTATAGGTTTCTTCCATCTCCTTTTTGTGCTGCTTTTAGAAGCGCAAGATGAGTAACCACAGGATGTTGCATTTGGGGATGCAGTTGATAACCAGAGGCTGTAGGAAGTGGTACCCAGGGCCCAGGGTGTGCTATGGTGCTCACAGGAGGATATGATTGAAGTTTTGGAATAAGTTCATAGGCTGGCAAGGAACTAAATATTGCTATTTCTGGATAAGTGAAATGTACCTTGTCCTCTCAATTAGGGTTTGTTTAGGGGACATTTACCATAGTAGCAGAGCAAGGAGGGTATTTGTTATGAGGCTGGGGGGGGGCCCTCTCAATTTCAACAATGTCAAAGCAGTACAAAGTATTGTGCTCTAACCTTAGGGTTTGTACCACAGAAGAGTAATGACATTGGTAATAGTTTAGTCTGATTTATAAAGACAAAGAAGATACAAATTACCAGTATTAGGAGTGAAAGAAAATATCACTGCAGATATCACAGTGCTGAAAAAAAAAAGCTCAGGTAACATTGTGAAAAACTGTATGACAATCTATTCAGGAGTTTAAATGAAACAGATATATTTTTTGAAACATAAACTGAGAAGGTCACTCAAGAAATGATTTGAATATCTTGTAATATTAAAGAAATTAAACTCATAATTGAGAAAAAAAGGCCTTCCTATTAAGAAATCTCCAGGATCAGATGGCTTAACCAATGTATGTATTATATGTGGTTTTCAGTTTGTGTGTGTGTGTGTGTGTGTGTGTGTGTGTGTGTCCTGTTTTGTAGCTTTTGCCAACTTCTACAGTTATCACTCTGTATAACCTCTCTGGTCAGTTTTGGAGTACCACTATGATGTCACTAATCATAGAATTATGGACAGTAAAATGCCATATTTGTGGAATAGTGTTGAATATCCTCAACAGTATGACTACTAGTAAGTGAAGATAAATATTGTTTTTTAAACATAAATTACTTACTTTTAAATAATAGTTCTATTTAATAATTGTTTCAAAAATTTCTGAAAATTTGACAAGCTCTCATGAGCAAGTACAACAATTTATAACATACTAAACATTTAAGAAAAACTAGAACTTATTCTACAAATATTACTGCAGAAGGTAGAAGAGATAACACTTCCAAACTTATTTTAGAAACTCAGCATTATCTAGGTACTAAAACTAAACAAATCATGTGAAAATGAAAGAGAATAAAAACAAACTATAAACATTACTCTTAAGAACATATATATATATATAAATTCTTTTTTTTTTTTTTTTTTGGCAGAACTGGGAATTGAACTCAGGTCCTTGCACTTGCGAGGGAAGTGCTTATTCCATTGAGCCATCTCCCCTGACCCTGATGTAAAAAAATTTTTTTTGTGGAACCGGGGATTGAACCTGATGTAAAAATTCTTAATAAAAATTTCACTAAATAAAATTCAGAAATATTTAAAAAGCATAAATCATGACCAAATGGAATTTATTCCAGGAATTCAAGGTTGGCTTACCAATAAGCTTAATTTTAAAAAGTCAATCTATATATAGCTTGGATTAATCTTGAAAATATTGTGTTGGGTGAAATAAGCAGTGGAAAAAGGACAAAGACCACATGATCCTACTTGCTTGGAATATCTACAGTGATCAAGGCCTTAGAAACTGAAAGTTAATGATCGTTTTCAGGAGATGGAGAGGGGAGAAAATAAATTGTTCAATAGCTATAGTTTCCTCAATGCTACTGAACAATCAGTGGCAAACACAGTAAAATTTATGTTATGGATTTGTTTTTCATACAATTTAAAAAAAATTGGCCTATAATTTGCCATATGTGATAAGCAGAAAATCTATCCCTTACCTCCCCCCTCAAATCTTGAATATGCTATTTTACATAGTGAAGAAGATTTTGCAAATATTATTACATTAAAGTTGTTTGTTTTGTTTTTGTTTTTTGCTTTTGGTGGTACTGGATATGGAACCCAGGGTCTTGGCACTGAACTACATTCCTGGCCCTTCTTTTGTTTTTTTACATTGAGATGTGGTCTTGTTTAGTTGCTTAGTTGCCTAGCTAGGTCAGAACCTGTGATCTTTCTGTCTCAGCTTCCTGGGATTCTGGATGACAAGCATGCACCACCATGCCCAGGAGTTTAAACATATGAAGGCATTCAATTATTCTGGATTATCTACGTGAGTACAATGCAGTCACCAGGCTCTTAAAAATGAAAGAAAGATCAAAGATAGTGCGAGTCAGATAAGATGTGATGACATAAACAGAGACTGGACTGATGCCTTCGCTGGCTATGAAAGTAGAAAGGATTCATGAGCTAAGAAGTACAGGCAGCCTCTCACAGATGGAAAAGACAAGGAAATGGATTCTCTCCTAGAACCTCAGAAAGAACACAGCATGTTAACATTTTGGTCTTAAGCTGGGCGTGGTGGCGCAGGCCTGTAATCCCAGCACTCGGGAGGCTGAGGCAGGAGGATTGTTGTGAGTTCGAGACCAGCCTGAACTATAAAGTGAGTTTAAGGCCAGCCTGAACTGCATAGTGAGACCCTGTCTCAAAAAAAAAAAAAAAACATTTTGGTCTTAGCTTCATAAGACTCAATTAATTTGAACTTATTTCTCATGTCCAGAACTGTAAAACAATAAGTTTGTGTTGTTTAAATTTTGTTATGAAACAATAGAAAACTAATACACTATATAAGCATATCCCCAATATTAAATGTAGCTAGGCATCATGGCACATGCCTATGATACAGACATTTGGAAGGCAGATGCAGAAAGATCACCATAAGTTTAAGGCCAACCTGGGCTACATGGTGAGACCCTGTCTAAAAAAAGACCATGTCAATTGATGCAGAGAAAGTTTCTGACAAATTTCAACACAGAGTCATGATAATATCTTATCACATGAGAAATAGAAAGGAACATACTTAACCTGGAAAATGGCATAATAAAGAAGAAGAAAATAAAAAATAAAAAATAAATAAATGAAACCTATAGCTAGCATTGTACTTAGTGGTGAATGGCTGAAAAGTGTCCCTCTCAGATCAAGACCAAGGCAATGAAATCTGTTATAATTAATTTTAGTTAATATTATACTTAATATCCTAGCAGGTGCAAAGATTCAAGAAAAAGAAAGACATGTTTTGGTTGGAAGGTTAAAAATCACCTAAGTTATAGGCAACATAATCTTGTACATGGAAAATCATAAGGAATATACAAGCCACCTAAGATACTAGAAATAATAAGTGAGCTTAGAACTGTTCCAAGATCCAAGTCCAATATGCAAAAGTTGACTGCATTTCCATATACTAGAAATTAACAACTGGAAATTTAAATTGAAAATAACATTTATGATGACATGAACAATGAAATGCTTAGGAGGACATTAGAACATTCATGTAGTACACTGAAAAGTATGAAACACTGCTGGAAGAACTAAAAAAGATTTCAATAAGTGGAGAGATATACCATGTTCATGGACAAGAAGAATTGATATTGTTACACTATCAATACTTTTTTTACACTATCAATTCTTGCTGGGAACATAGCTCAGTGGGACGACACCTGCCTGGCAAGCACGAGGTCCTGAGTTCCGCCAAAGAAAATGGAAAGAGATCAATTCTCCCTCAAGTAATTTTTAGATTTAATGTACCATAATTCAAAATCACAGGAAGTTTGCTTTTTGTGGACTTGACAAGTTGATTCTAAAAAGTTATATAGAAATGTCACGGACTGTAACACCTACAGTAATATAGAATGAGAACAAACTTAAAAGGCTTACTACTTTATTTCAAGACTTGCAATAAAGTGACAGCAATTGAGAGCGTATACTATGGTATAGAATAGATATTTAGATCCCTGGAACAGTATAGGGTCTGAAAAAAAATATATATGTGTGTATTTGATGTGTCACAAAGATAGCAGGGTAATTCAAAGTGGATAAATCAACGTGTCTTCCGCAATTGCTGCCAGAACAAGTGACTATATGCAAGAAGGAAAGGCCTTCACTTTATATCACAAGTAAGAATTAGCTTGAAATGACAGGTCAAAGACTTAATTTTTTAAAATGTGGGGGCTGGAAAGATGGCTCAGCAGAATAAAGTGCTTCCCTGGCAAGTGCAGGGGCCTGAGTCTAATCCCCTGTTCCGCCAAAAAAAAAAAAAAAAAAAAATGGTACTGAGAATTGAACCCAAGGCATCCATGTGAAGTACATTCCTACATTTAAATTTAAAAAAAAATTTTTTGAGGCAAGATTTTGCTATTTGTTGAGATGGCCAGCCTAGACTCATACTTACAAATCACTTGCCTCAGTTTTCCAAGGGAATTACAGGCATGTGAAACTACACCTGATTCTGATGTTTTTGATACCTAAGGTTAGCTAGAACTTTTTCTTTTTTGCCCAGCTCAGCTTGCCCGGAGGGTGGGGCTGGTGCAGCCTGTGGTGCCGGGAATTGAACCCCGGTCCCCTGGGCCTACCTAAGCTTGCTTAAGCAGGCGCTTTAGACCACTGAGGTATCTCACCAGCCTTAGAATTTCTTAAATAGGACATAGAAAATAAACTTATCCAGCAATAACAACAACAATACCCAAAATAGCAACAATTCATGTTATTGGCTGTCATTAAAATAAAAAATAAAAAAAAAACTTTTAAGAAAAGACATGGTTAAGAAAGTGAAAAGTCAAGCCATAATGGTATAAAGCATATTTGTAAAACATCTATCTAACAAATAACTCAGCTTCAGAACATTTTTCAAACGCTCTTTTCACTCAGTAAGAAGACAACCTCACTGAATGATTAAGAAGGGGACAAAAGATACAGAGAGACATTTCACCAGCAAAGGTAGACAAATGACAAATAAGCAAGAGAAAGAAGCTCAGCATCATTAATCACTAGAGAACCACTGAGATTCCACGCCACAGCTCCTGGAGTAGCTATAATTCAAGAAGACTGATTATATATTCTCCCATGTGTTGGGAGAACGAGACATAACAGAAAGCCTTATAATTTGTTGGTGAAAATACAAACTGGCATAGTCATTTTGGAAAACAGTTTGGCAGTTACGGGTAAAGCTAAGCATCTTCTTATGATCAAACAAATCTACTTTTCAGTTTTTATCCAGGAGAAATGAAAATAACAAACTGAAGACTTAGACCATGCTGAAACAAAGACCAAGTTTTCATCAAGAGATGAAGAAATCAATAAATTCCTCACAATGGAATACTACTGAACATTAAAAAGGAACCACATAGAAGAGGGATAATGTGAATGAACCCCCAAAACATGCTAAGTGAAAAGCTAGACAGAAAGGTTACATATTGTTAGTTTCCAGAAAAGGTAAACCCATAGTTTCAGAAAGCAGGTTTGAAATTTCTAGACTACGAGTGAAGGATTTATCACAAGATAAAACAGGGAAACTTTTTGGAGTGTTGGAAACATTCTATAATGTGTCTCATAGTGCTTTCATGATGGAACACATGTGACAAAAACTTGCTGGGTTACTAATCCAATCAAAAGGGAAGGAGCACTCACCAAATCATTTGTCCCTGAATCCCAAACCAGACAGGGACCCAACCAAAAAATGAAAATTCAGGCCAATCTCTATAATGCACACAGATGCAAAAATTCTCAGTGAAGTACTGGCAAACAGAATGTGACAAATAATCAAAGAAGTATACATCAGGACCACATAGGCTTCATCCCAGGGATACAAAGATGGTTCAATACACACACAAATTAATAAATATAATCCATTATATAAATAAAGGCAAGAACAAAAATCACATGATAAAAAAATCACATGATACAGAACAAGTCTTTAACAAAATCCAACATCCATTCATGAAAAGACTCAGAGGGAAATCGGTATAAAAGGACCATATCTTAATTGGACAAAAGCCATTTATGATGAGCCTTCTGCCAAAATCATAATAAATGAGGAAAAATTAAAAGCTTTCCCTCTAAAATCAAGAACAAGACAAGAACATCCACTATCACCACTCCTGTTCAACACAGTCCTTGAAATATCAGCCAAAGCAATCAGGTAAGAGAAAGAAATAAAAGGGATATACATAGGAAAAGAAGTATAATTATCATTATTTGCAAGAGTCAACAAATTTCACCAAAGGACTCTTAAAATTGGGGCTGGGGAGATGGCTCAGTGGAATAAGCTCTTCCCTGGCAAGTGCAAGGGCCTGAGTTCAATCCCTGGTTCCACTAAAAAAAAAAAAAAAAAAAAAAAAAAAAGGGCTCTTAAAATTAATAACCGAGTTCAGGACACAAAACAGGCCACAAAACATAATGTTCCTGCATACTGAAAAAGAAATTAGGAAAACAATAGCATTCACAATATCCACAAGAAAATTTAAATTCTTAGATATTAACCTAACCAAGGAAGTGAAAGATCTCTACAATGAAAACTACAGCACTCTGAGAAAGGAGATCTAAGAGGATATCGAAAAATGGAAAGATATTCCCTGTTCTGTTGTATCCTGACGCAAGATCGCTGTTATCTAGATGGTTATACTTACTAAACTGATGTAGAGGTTTAAACTATTTCCAATAAAAATACTGATAGCTTCTTTAATAAGTGATGCTGGAAAAAGGGATTTCCCCAGGCTAAAGGCTAAAATTAGACCCATGTCTATCTGTCTGTCACCATGCACTAAACTAAAGTAAAAATGGATCAAAGATTCAAATACTAAAACAGAAAACTAAATCTACTAGAAAAGAAAACAGATACAAATCTTGAACATATGGGGTAGGCAGAGAATTCATGAACAAAAACCAAACTGCATGGGAAATACTTCAAAAAATCAACAACTGGGATCTCATCTCTCTGAAAAGTTTTTGCACATCAAGGGAAATCACCAATGGAGTAAAAAGAAAACCCATGAGCTTAGAAATATGTTTAGCTGACCATCCCTCAGATAGAGGACTTCTACCTAGAAGATATAAAGAATGAAAAAAATTAGGCTCCCCAAAATTCAAAGACCCAATAAAAGAATGGTCATCTGAGATGAATACATGTTTCTCAGATGAAGAAATACAAATGGCAAATAAATATATGAAAAAATGTTGAACATCATTGATCATTCAAAAAATGCAAATTAAAATAGCACTGAGATTCCATCTCACCCCAGAAAGTATGGTTTTCATCCAGAAGTCAGCCAAGAACAAACACTGGAGGTATTGTGGTGAAAAAAGAACACTTCTCCTCAGTTGGCGGGAGTGGGGACTGGTATAACCACTATGGAAATCAGTGTGGAGAGTCCTCAAAATACTAGGATTAGAGTTCCCATTCAATCCAGCTGTTCTCCTCCAGTCTATTTTTCCAGAAGAACTGAAAGCATCATACCACAGTGATATATGTTCACTCATGCTTTTATAGCAGCACTAATTGTCATAGGTAAATTTTTTTTTTTTTTTTTTGGTGGAACCAGGGATTGAACTCAGGAATTTTGGAAACAACCCAAATGCCCATCACCTGAGGGATGGACAAAAAGATGTAATAGTTTTATAAAATGGAGTATTACTCAGCTATAAAAAGATAAACTTAAGGTTTTTATAGGCAAATGGATACAATTAGAGGTCATACTCGGAAGTGAAAGAAATCACACTCATATGTGTAAACATTATATTGTCTTCTGAGTGTAAGAACCTGAAAGAGTAAACAAAATCTGAGAGGTACAATAGATACTGTGAAAGGGAAAGAACAACTCAAAGGGAAGAAACAACTGGGATGGGGGAAAGGAAAAAAGAAAGGAACTGAACACACACACACACGCACACACACACACACACACACACACACAGGGTAGCTTGGATAATTATACTGCTAATTTCTGCTTGTCTATTGAAAGGGCAGTTAATGCTTAATCTTTTTCACCCATCTTTTTATTTTTTTGGCCTATTTTGCATGTTTATATCTTGTAATCTGAGCAACTAATTTGAAGACAACAATATGCAATGAAACAACCATTGTTGCTTTGTTTAGTGAAATCTGTGTCATTTCTAATTTATTTTTATTATTTTTATTCTCTTTTAGAAAAAGAAAAAAGTAAAAAAAGAGAGAAAAGAATACCTATAGCATTACTCATAGAAAAAGAGGTAACAGTCCTGTGATTTATATGGAACCAGAACAGATCCAGAATACAGAAGCTAAGGGCAAGGCCAGGTGCATCACAATCTGGATCTGCAGGTATATTTTAATGCTACCGGGATAATATCAGGTGGCTCTGGCCCAGAAACAAACACGTAAGTCACAACCCCAGCAACATGCAGCTATTTTTTTTTCCCTGAAAAGGGGCTAAAAATGGGCATTGGAAGGAAGGTAGCCCCTTTAGTAAATAATACAGGAAAAACTGGCCATTTTCACACAGAGGATTGAATCTGAAGTCATATCTCTCACCATATATAGACAAAATCCCGATAGATCAAAGGTCTAAATGTCAAAACAGAAACATTTAATCAGCTGAAAGATAAGATAGGTGAAACTCTTTAAGAAAGGAGATTCTGAACAGAACTCCAATGATGTAAGAACTAACATTGAAAATCAACAAATGGAATCAGATCAAATTTAAAAAAAAGAACAACAACAAAGGAAATAACCAATAGAGTGGAGAGACAACTTACAGAGTGGGAAAAAAATTACTGGCTATTCTTCAAACAGAACATTAATACCTAGGATATATAAAAAAAGAAAACGAACTAGACCTTCCAAAATGAAAGATCCAGGCGAAAGTGTGCAAATAAAATGGTTAGACACTTCTCAGAAGATGACCAATAAATATATGAAAAAATGTCCAACATGGCTGGCCCTGAGAGCAATGCAAAATAAAATAGCATTGAGATTCCATCTTATTCCAGAAAGAATATTTTTCACCAAGAAAATGGATGAAAACAAAAGCTAGTGGACTGCAGGGTAAAAAAACAAAAACAAAAACAAAAAAAAAAATACCCTACATTGTAAAAATATAAATTAGTAAAACCACTATAGAAATCTGTATATGGTAATTCCTCAAAAAAGAAAAAAATTCCCTAAGTGGAAAGTTCCATTTAACTTAGTTATTCTTCTTGTAAGTATCTCCCTGAATGAGTTGAAGAGGCCATATGGCAGTGATCCATGCATACCCATGTTTACTGTAGCACAATTCATAATAGCTAAATCTTGGAAGCCCATCAGGTGAATCGATAATGAAGATTTGCTATTTAAACGCAATGGACTACTACTGTGCCATGAAGAAGACAAACCTGAGTCATTTGCAGGAAAACAGGTACACTTTGAGAACTCAGTGTTCAGTGAAATAAATTAGACATATACATTTAAACATCATACGGATTCTCTTATATGAGAAGCCACAAGAATGAATAAAAAGCAAAATAAAAAATAGAAAGTAGGGAGATCTTTTTCAAATGGGAGCAAGAGGTGGAGGGACTGGGAGAGAAAAAAGGGAAAAGAGAATTGAAGACAAAAATGGAGATAGAACTTCTGCAAATGGGAAGGAAGGCAAGAGCTGGCGGGGCCAGGGAGAGATGGGAGCGGGAAGGGGCAGGAAGACTGAGATAAAGGTCATTATGGATTATAACCACGTGCTAATAAAAAAGTGAAGGACTGTCATCACAAAAAATACTGAAAACTCACGGATGAATGCACAAACTTGTTTATATATATTATGCCTCATATAATTTATTTTGTAGAAGTTATAGTGTAATCAAGTATGCTTTGCTAAATCTGATAAAATGATACTGCTAGGAAACTTAATAGGCAAGCCACAGATTTGAAGGAAATATCCCGAAAGCCTGTAGCTGATGAGGGACTTGTTCCCACCAAATATATCAAAAAGTTCTATGATTTAATAACAGACCTGGGGAGTGGCTCAGTGCTACAGCACAGTGCATGTAAGGCCCTGGGTTCAATCCCAAACACCCGAATGAACGAACGAACGAATGAATGAATGAATGATCTAAGAAGAAACCCTGTAAAAGTGGACAAAAGATTTAGACAAATAACTGGTGAAAGCAAATCCATGAACGTTAATTATCCACATGGGACCTAGCTTGAGATCCTTAGTCATTAGGCATCCGCAGGGGGATACTGTCACACACCAGGAGAACAGGCAGACTTAAAAATCTCACCAACAACCAAGCGCTGGTCAAACTGAAGAGCAGCTGAAATTCATGAGCATTGCTGGTGGGAATGTTGAAACAAGGCAAGCACTTGGGAAAAGATGGTTGCTTCTTATAAATTTGAACATATAAACTACTACGTGGTATGGCAGTTCCTTTCTTTTTTTTTGGCAGAACTGGGAATTGAACTCAGACCCTTGCACTTGCCAGGGAAGTGCTCATTCTACTGAGCCATCTCCTCGGCCTCCCTAGCAGTTCCACTCATAGGTATTTACCCAGAGAAATGACAACGTGCTCACAAAAACAAATGTGCTTAAGAGCTTTATTCACAATAGGTACAGGCTGGAAACCAATCAAACGGTCACCAATAGAATGGCCAGACGCGCTCTGATGCATCCTTAGAGGGCAATAAGAGGCAAACACCTTCTGACACAGGCCCTGAGAAGAGTGACTCTCAAAAGTAGCAAGCTGGGAGACAAGCCCCGGGCGAGTGCTGCGTGTGTGATCCGCTGACGTGAAGGTCTGGTCGGGCAAGCTAACGGAGCTGGGCGGTGGGATCGAGTGGGAAGGAACTAAGAGTTTTCCCCTGAGATGTTAACGTACCATGTCGCGAGAGGGATGTGAGGTGCTTGGGTCTAAACATTTATCAGCATTGTACAGCCAATATTTGTACATGTTAATGTATGTAAATTTTCCTGAAAAATAGCAATGTTGAAAATAATAAAAATTGAGTGGGTGAAATTAGAATGTAATGAGAAGGGCGCAACGTGGTGACTGTTGAAGCAGTGATGGGCACACGGGGATCTAAATTGTGCTATTATGTTTACTTTGAGTGTTTCTAGAGTTTTCCGTAATAAAAAGTGAAATAAAATAAAGGAGAAGAAAAGGATAATTATACCTCACGGGGCTGCTGAGGTTTCATGCAAGGCCACATGGGGACAGGGTTTTGTGGGCTGTGAATCACATTGCAACATCCACTCTCTCTCTGTGCTCTGTGCCCCCTCTCCTGAAGCCTGCTCTCTGTGCTTGCTCCCTCCTGTGGCTCTCTCCTCAGTTCTCCTCCCACCCTCCTGTTCCCCCCTTTCCTCCACTGCCCTGTTCCCCACAAAAGATCCAGATTTGCCACAGGGCTCAGTGACAGCAGTCCCCAGCTTTCTGGGAGATGATGACAGAGGATCTGGGGACCCTCCAAGGCTCTTCCTCTTGTCTTTTCTCTGTGTCCTCTGTGCCTCCCCCACCCCCAGTCCCATGCAGGTCTCCCCAGGGAGGAGACAGCCAGGCAGGTCGTGCTGCTGCTGCATTATTTATTGTCTGAGAGTCAGCACACTCGCAACAGGACTGACAGGCTGTGTGGCCCTCACTTCTCACCTCCATCTGGCTTCCCTGAAAACTCTGAAATCAGAGGAAATCTTGATTCAGATTCCCAGCCCTGTGCCTTGGCTGGCCTCCCTGCAGGAACCACGGGGCCCCGCCCAGGCCTCCACCTCACTCCCAGCAGACGTGAGCGTGTTCCCCACCATGCCATCAGCATCTCAGTCCTTGCACCCTGAGTCTTCTTGCCAGGAGCTGGCTCAGTGCTGGGCCCTGCTCCAGAACCCTGGGCCTTGGAGGAGTCCCATGACATCCCTGCAGCCTGCACTCATTTGTGTCCTCTTGTGAGTGTCCGTGAGCTCACCAGATACTTACTGAGCACTGTTTGCTGGGCAGTGTATTAGGTGCTGTGGCAACTACCTGGACAGACGGCTACAGTGGGACCAGGGCAGTGCCTGGGGGGTTGGGGTGGGGGTGGTGAGAGGTCCCCTTGTCATGCAGCTGTTCTGGAGGAAGTGCCAACTAGGCTAAGCCTAAAGGGGGTGGAGTGGCAGAGACAGCTCAGAGCTAGCCCTAGGAAAGCACTCCCAGGCAGCACCTTCTGGTAACTGCAGAGATTTAGTCAGACTTCAGCCCAGCAAGAGATGAGGCCCAGAGAGCCTCCTGGCTCCTTGACAGCAGTGGCCTACCTGCTGGATCAAGGGAACGCCCTGGGGGACCACTGGCCTCTCCCAAAGGAGCAGTGGCTCACTGTGGGAGGTGGGGTGCAGAGCTGGTGCCAGAGCACCCCTCTTGCTTGGCTAATCCTCACTAGAGGCCCCAGGCTGGGCAGTGACTCAGGCAGAGGTGGCCTCATTACCTCCATGTGATTCACACCCTCTGCTACCTTTGTGCTCTTGGTTTTACAGGGAGCTCTGGCTTTGTGTCATCCTTGGCTTGTGCTCCAACTCCGGTTCTGGCTGTGGGCTCAGCTGAGGCTCCAGGTGAGGCCATATGCAGGGAATCAGGCCTTGCCAGGAACAGACCAGCTGATGCTGAGCACCCAGGCGCCTGCTGGGAAAGGGGTCTCCCCCAGTTCCTGAGCTTGGGGAGGCCCACGTGGGGGCAGGGGCAATGGTAAGAAGGGCTGCTGGGGTCGTTCCCCAGAGAGAGGCTGGCAGAATGGGGACAACATGGAAAGAACTGTGAGACATCACAAAGGAGGATGTTAGACATGAAATCCAGTTAGTGTGCTCAGCCAGGAGGAAAAAATTACCAGCATACTTTAAAGGATTACAGTGAAAGTTCTGGCGCCAGATTATGCACAGTTCAAAACCCAGTTTTGCTAGTTATTAACCCTGTGGCCTTGGGCAAATTACTTAAACTTGCTGTGTCTCAGCTGCCTCATTTAAAATGGGGAGAATGAAGAAGTACCCACCTCACAGGGCGGGAGGAATGATTTGGATAACAGTGTCAGGGGTCCAACGCAATGCTCGGTGCCTGGTAAATACTTCATGAATATTGATAATAATGCCATTTATTGTTATAATGTCCAATTCCTCTGACAGACACATAGTGAACCCTTGCCCGCTGTCCATGGGGGTGGGGAGTCTCATAGAGATGTCCCTTTCCATCCATCCATGCACTTGAGGATACCATAGGAGCTGAGTGCCCGTAATTCTAGTGCTGAGAGGACCGAGGCTAGTGGATCAAGAGTTTGAGCCCAGCTTGCAGCAACTTGGTGACTTGTCAAGACACTAATAAAAAAAAAAGATGGCTGGAGAGGTAGCTCGGCACAGAGGTCCTGGGTTCAATTTCCAACGCCAGCACCAAAACAACAACAATGACAACATCGAAGCTGCAGAAAGGGACCAGTCCCAGTCCTCCGTCCCTAGAGGAGACGTGGTGCAGCTCTGAGCCAGGACATCTGGCTTTGCTGGCTAACAATGAGCGGCCGAGGGCAAGTCACTCAGCTCCCCAGTCTTAATTTCCATGCGTGAATGAATGTAAGGGCTGCATCCCATTTCTACAGTGTAGTCTTAGGAAAGTTGGTTCTCCTCTCTGGGCCTCCATATCTTCACCTGTATCATGTACTTCGCCCCACTGGGAGCTGGAATTAGGGGTGATGCATGGGAAGCATCTGGTGAGAGTGTGCCCTCAGCCTAGAATAGTAACTGGCTTTGTTATTGGTATTTTACTGGTATCAGTGGTGATGAAGATGGGTAGGAAGCTCAGAGGCCAGGACAAGAGCGGCAGAGGGGTGGCATCACAGGACGAGAAGCACAGGCTATTTTTCCTGAGGATCCCAGGAAGGGGAACATTCCCTGCATCTGGGCAGGCCCGTGGGGCAGGTATTCCCTGTGACCTCTAGGTCTCCCTGGGGGCACTGGGCTTCGCCCAGGGGCAGCAGTTGTGGAACATCTGCCAGGCCAACGCCCTCCCCCAACACATACCTTTTTAGTTTGCGCCAATTTTTCTGCCATTTCCTCTTCTGTTGCACAATTCTGTAAAAATTGGTTTCCAGAATTGAAGCAGCAGGGAGAAATCCCAGCGGTCATCAGACCTGTTTCCTACCCGGACCACCTCCAGCAGCCACAAGCCCTCCAGATAGCGATGCTATCACCGGTAAGGCAATACCCTGCTGTCTTGACTTCCTCTAGCTGCACGTTCCTTCTTCCCCTCTGGAGGCATCAGGGAAGCTGGCCAGGCCCTCATGCAAACAACCCTCTTAGCTTCCCCAGCTACTCCTTCTCCAAGCTAAATGATTGTAGCACCTTTTTAACCCTTTCCTCTCAGGACCTATTTTCCAAGACTTAATTTGGCACCCTGCCCTTCTCTGGGTTTTAGAATGCAACCCTGGAATCAAAGATTTTTTTTTTTTTTTTTTTTTTCAGAACAGGGGATGGAACTCAAGCCCTTCTGCTTGCCAGGGAAGTGATTATTCTACTGAGCTATCTCCTTGGCCCCTGGAATCACAGAATTTGAGAGCTGCAAATGATACTGGACATGATGGGAGGGAATTGAGGAGCTTCAAACCTCGCCTTCCACGGCCGCCAGAATAGGAAGGAAGCTGGTCCATCCCTCTTCCAAGTGTCCTTTCTATTCTTCCTCTGGTGGAAGAAATCCCTTGTTCATTTCTTCTAAAGCCATGTATTAAGCAAAAACTTGCTGAGTGGTTCATTATGTTTGCATGATTATTACTTTCCTTAATCCCTCTGTTGTGCTGCCAGAGAGCTAGGTTCAGCCTTGCTTTGTAGGCAAAGAATCTGGATCAGGGACGTTAGGTAACTTTCCCAAAATTAGCAAGAAAGTCCCAGGGCCCCTCCATCCATGCTTATTCCACCTCCTACTTTCACCTTGGTTTTGGCTGTACCCACAAAGAGGGTCTCCACAGGGCTTTTGGCTAAGCTCTTCTCTCTCCTCAGAAACCGTTCAGGTCCCTAGAAGACAGAGCGGGGCCATGGTGGGAAACAGTCAGAATTTCATAGAGAAATAGGGCCAATAGGATATGCATTTATATGAAAAGATTGACTTTCATGAATTGGCTCAGATGGCTGTAGGGCTGACAAGTCTCAAATCTAGAAGGCAGATCCTCACATCAGAAGCTTGTTGCAATTTTAAGGCAGAATTTCTTCTTTGGGAGCACATAGGTTTGAGCTGATCAGATGCGGCATACCCGCATGGTTGAGGACAGTCCCCTTTAGTTCACATCAGCTGACTGTAGGTGTTCACCACATTCACCAAATACTCTCGAAGCAACACCTAGATTCATGCTGGATGAGGTCACCAGCTCCTTCAATGCAGGCAAGTTACATACAGAGCAAAACATCCCAGCCTCCTTTGTAGTGCTGATGGAGGCCATAGACGGATGTCAGTGTAGTTCAGTGGCATTTTCATAAGTACTCAGCTAGTGTTCTGAAGGTGCCAATGAAGGAGACTCGAATACCACCCCACTAGGAAGCCATCCTAGGTCATACTTTTATCCCCGACCCAAATCCTGGTCACCATCTTTGGGAAGGACCCATAGTTGAGACTAAGTGTGTTCTCAGGGGTGGAAGGTGCAGAGCGGGATGAAGGCTGCTCTTGGAGCATGATGGAAGGTGACTGTCTCAGTCCAGAGGGATATTTAGGCTGCAAGGTGTGTGTGTGTGTGGGAGTGCAGTGTCTTCTTTTTATCCAGGATTGGGCCCATGCATGGCCCACTTGTTATGGGCGATAAGTTTTATCTGAATATGTCATCAAAAAACTCTCCCATTTCAGGATAAACTGAGTCATATTAAGGTAGCACAGGATGAGAAAACTAGACTTCAGGCATTCTATTATTGCTATAAAACTCTGAACCACTGTAGCCTTCTCATTGCTAGCTATAGCTTAGAGGCACTCTGAGAGGACCTGGGTTCCAGGAAGTCAAAGGAAGCACAATGAGTTAGGACTTTAGAGAAATGACTGCCTTTTAACTTGTCCTTTGTGGGCCAGAGCCTGTTCCTCAACTCCAGCTGCAAAGTAAACTGACAATTCCAGTGTATTTCAGTTCAACTCAAAGACTGCCTGTAGTAATAGTCCTAAAGCTAGAAATGAATGGCTAGAATGAGAGAGGTTGTGAAGTAATTTTCCCCCTAGGTCTTTAAAAGGGTATGGAGTTCATTACACACACACACACACACACACACACACACACACACACACACACACACACACCTTTTTTGTCTGGGGCCAGAGGGATGGATCAGCTGAGATTCCAGGGAAGGTGGAGGAGTTTATTCCTTTTAAGGGGTTTCCTCTTTTAAGGGATGGTGATGGCAACAGGATTAGCTGTTGGCAGGCCGCCTCAGTGGGTGGTGGGTGGTGTGGAATCGAGGGAGGGGCTGGGAGGGGATGGCTTCAAGATGCCTCGTGAAAGATGCGGGGGAGGGCGCCTGGGTTTGCTGCAGGTGGGCGTGGGAAGAGAGGACTCAGGCTCTGTGGGGCTGGCTGCAGGGCGCACCTGCTCTGAGAGAGCCAAGGGGAAGTGGTTGAAGTCCCTCAGGCTTGAGGATTCTGCTCTGAAAGCCACAGCTGCCGTGTCTTCTGTCCTCCTAAGTCATGAAAGGGATGAGGGAAGGGCTGGCAGCCAAAGCCCACTATCACAGCAAGAAGGCTTCAGCCAGACCACAGGGAGAGTGGGATAAGATGAGACACGAACAACTGAGGAGGGTTACAGGATCCCTTTTCTGTAAAGTTCTTAAAAATCAAAAGGCCCCCTGCATCAAGGTCCTCCCTCAGCTCTTGTGGAGACTCTGATCACCTTTGGGAGTTTTTTTTTTTGCCAATTTGTATGAGACACAAAGGCTCCAAAGGCCACTAGGAAATGGCTTTTCAGATTTTTTTTTTTTTTTACGGAATGGGGAATTGAACTCAGGCCCTTGTACTTGCCAGGGAAGTGCTTATTCCACTGAGCCATCTCCCGGGCTCCAGGAAATGCCTTTTCATAGAACCTGTGCAACTGGAGTTGGGTTGAAGAAGATGGAGTCTGCAGGGGCTGCAGGGGCTGTGTCCAGTCAGGCCCCTCCCTAGGCACAGACGACAGAGTCAGACTGAGGCACCTGTGGGAGTTCAGGGAGCTGTCCCCTTCCTGCAGCCCATTTTCAGTGTCCCCGCAAGACTTCAGCGCTGCAGGCATGGGTATTCTTGGCTTTTACTCCAGCTCTGGGAGATGGTAGGAGTATGAGGGTTGGGTCCAGTCCTAGAACAATTTTTTCAACTTCTTCCTCCAGGAAGGTCTTTTTTGGTCTTTGGCTCTCTGGATCTTAGGAAACTCTCTTCTATTGGCTGTTTGAAGGGAGGAGCTCCACAAGGAGGGGACTCATGTCCCAGCACACACAGCCAAAAAAGACAGTCAAACAGCTTGTCTCTACCCTTGTTCCCAGGTGCTGTTATTGTAAGGGATTAGCCTGCTGAGCCAAGGGCGGGGGCTGTGAAGCTTGACCTGGATTTGAGTCTGCTCCTTTCCAAGCTGCCTTGGGCCTGCTGCTCCGGCTACACCTACCACTGCTCCACCCAGCCCAGGAGTGGCACAGCCTATACTGGGTGCTGGTGGTGGGAGGTGCTCGCTTCTCATAACCCAGCAGTGGGCCCCATGCCACTGGTGCCCAGGTGGTACATCCTGCAGGAGCTGAGGGTCCCAGTGTTACTGCAGAGGGTTAGGCAGATATGGGGCATGTATCATTTTTCTTCTGGACTGTCTGGATTTACCAGAGTCCCATGCTACACTGACCTCTTTCTGGAGGGTGTTGCCTGTGGTCTGGCCCAGAGAAGGTGGGTAGAGTTTTCTGAGTAGCACAGCCAAGATACTATGGAGAAAGGGGAGAGTCCAGTGTAGCCCTCAAGGTCCCATCCATTCGGCTGGTGTCCTTGGACCTTCGAATTCAAGCAACTTCTGATCGGCTCTGATTAAATGCCTAAGGTCTAAGTGCAGCTTATTAGGGACCCTGGGATAGGGAAGATTTTAGAAGCCACTTTCTGCTGAGATTCTTAGATGGTGCCATGATACCTAAGCTGAAGAAGGCACTTTGGAATCTCAAAGGGCTTGGGTTGCCTGAAGCCAAGAAATTGTCTCCTTCAAGCCCCACTTTCCTCACCTTTAGAAAGGCTGGATCAAACAGACTGCAGTGAGACTTACATCAGCCCATGTAAAGGACAATGCCCGGAAGTTGGCAATAAAATCTAAATCAGCCTTAACTCAGAGCTTCCTTTGGGGTGAGAAGCAACTCTACCATTCCAGGGTGGAGACTGTCCTCTGAAATCCAGGCCCTCAAATTAAAAGGTTATTTGGCTTATGTGACCCAATTATGAGTCCTCTGTGCCATGGACCTCTGTGGGTACTTCATGTTCTGCCCTGGGGCCACTACTTGTCAAGGCAAAATCTGCCCATCTATGGGGACAGAGGCTCCCGCTTCTCTGATGAGAAGCAGCCCAACTGGTTGCTGAGCTGTGGAAAATAATTAAACTAAGGGAGGGAAAAACACTTCTTTTAAAAACCAGGTTAGGGATGATTGTGCAGGGCGTAGCCCCTGTCTAATTAGCAAGCTGCGGGCTGCGGGCTGACGGGCTTGTCTGGCCCAGGCCCGTTGTGTCAGGTGGTGCCTGCTCCTCCCCTGCTCCTCCCCTGCTCCTCCCCCCACAGGTGTGTCTCCAGGCCTTCTGGCTCTGGGTCTCACTCCCTGCTCAGACACCCAGGAGGTCACCCACCCAGCAGCCCCAGCCAGCCCGAAGCAGACCCAACAAGTGTCCTGCGATGGAAGCCGCAGACGCCTCTAGGAGCAACGGGGCCAGCCCAGAAGCCAGGGACGCCCGAAGTCCCTCGGGCTCCCACGATGGCCTGCAGAATGGCACCAAGGGCGAGGGCAAGGACCCTAAGACCACCAACGGCCACCACAGCGGAGAGGCAGCCGAAAGCAAGAACCTGGGCAGCGCCCTGAAGGCAGGAGAGGGGAAGAGTGCCCTGTTCTCCGGCAATGAGTGGCGGCGTCCCATCATCCAGTTCGTGGAGTCTGTGGATGACAAGGGCTCCAACTACTTCAGCATGGACTCTGCGGAAGGCAGGAGGTCACCCTACGCGGGGCTCCAGCTGGGGGCCAAGAAGCCTGCCGTTACTTTCGCTGAGAAGGGGGAGCTGCGCAAGTCCATCTTCTCGGAGCCTCGCAAGCCCTCAGTGTCCATCGTGGAGCCCGGTGAGGCCCGGCGGAACAGCTACCCGCGGGCCGAGTCCAGCCACTCGCTGAGGTCAAGATCCAGCTCAGAGGAGGTGCTGTGCGACTCCTGCATTGGCAACAAGCAGAAGGCCGTCAAGTCCTGCCTGGTGTGCCAGGCCTCCTTCTGCGAGCTGCACCTCAAGCCCCACCTGGAGGGCGCCGCCTTCCGCGACCACCAGCTGCTCGAGCCCATCCGAGACTTCGAGGCCCGCAAGTGCCCGCTGCACGGCAAGACCATGGAGCTCTTCTGTCAGACCGACCAGACCTGCATCTGCTACCTCTGCATGTTCCAGGAACACAAGAACCACAGCACCGTGACGGTGGAAGAGGCCAAGGCTGAGAAAGAGGTGACATCTGGGTCCCACTTTCTCTCGGCGGAGTTTCAAGCCCTCACCCCATGCCCCACCCCCACATACCTTGGTTACTAGGGTTTGGCTTTAATCTCCATGGTGCTTGGCTCTTTTAGAAATGTTTCTTTGCTCTCTGCACCCCCAGCCTGGAAAGCAGAGATGACTCCTCAACCCCTTAAAGTCTCGGGAGATGACATTTTCTAGATGAGCAAACAGAGAGGCTCAGAAAGGACTGGGGGCCTGTCCAAGGCCTTAGGATAAATTTAAGTCAGGCAGAGAGTAAGACCCAAGTACTCGGTTCTAGGTGTTGCCTGCTTGGAATCTTTCCCACCCTCCCTTCTTTTTTTTTCTTTCTGTTTTAAGAGAGAATTATTCCCAAGGTGAGCAGGACCAAGCACCAGGGAATGGGTTGTGGGTGAGAGAAACATTGGGAGGGTACTGGGGGCCCCTGGAATGCCCCTTTTTCTGGCACTTTGGTTTGCATTTGCAGAACACTAGTTGCTTGTTCTATCTGATCCCCAGCCAGTCCGTCCAATCCCCTCCCCACATTTGTCCTCTCTGGGGGGGGGGGACCCTGTGCACTTCATGTGTGTGCTTACAGGTAGGCGGGACATGCCTACGCCTCTGGGGGGGGGGCACCAATGTTGAAGGAGGTAGCATATGTGTGTGTATGGTGGGGGTACACTAGTGTGTGTGCTTCCTGCATGTGTGGTTGTTGCCTGTTTATGTGTGGGATGCATGGGTCTCCCTGAACTCTGTATATGGTTGTGCATTATTTCTATAGGAGGAGCAGAGGCAAGTGGAGGCTTGCGGGGGTGACATACCTGGGGAAGGTGCTCGAGCTGAAGGCCAGCTATGGCTGCAGCTTCTTACCCTAAACATGCTGGGTCTGCTCTGGCCAAGCTCCACAGCTCCTGGCTGCAGAAGGTTGCCCAACTTTCCTGGTGGTCAGTGAAAGAGACTTGACAGCTCAAGATCTTCTGTGCCCCACAGAGGGGGGCAGCACAAGGTCCTTCCTGCTGGGTCTTTTGAACTTGTTCATTCCCTGCTTCTCGCCAACTCCTCTGGGCAGGGAGGGATAAGTTAGAGATACAATCACCTCTGTGGTCCTTTCCAAAGCATGCCAAAAGATATCTCCAGCTTCTCCTGCCTCTAAGCCCAGGTTCATAGTGAAAATACAGATGAGGCAAGGGCCATGGAACTCACATGTAGGGGACTGACTTGGGAAGCCAAAATAGAAAGAGGGACAGGTCATCTCTGGGCACAGTGACAATACAGTGTTGGGCTGGGTTTTAGGCTGCGTTTTCTACCTCTAACTAGTGATAAGATAGTGGATAAGTATCTTCCATTCTCAGTCTCAGCTTCCTGGGGGTTAGGCTAGATTGTTGATTTTCAAATTATCTGAAGGAGCTGTAGGGTTCTTATAAAAGTCTTCTAAGCCTAGGAGTGAAGAGAGAGGAGGAGCAAAGGGGTAGCCAGGAGGCAGAGGTCGGGTTCCCACCTCTACTGCAAGCAAAGCACACTCATCAACCTGTTCCAACCCAGATGATATCTGAAACAAGTGTACATTAAAAAGGTGGTGCTGGTGGGCAGGAGTGTTTGAGGAGCCCCATCTGGAGTCACTAGGAACTCTGACTGCACATTCTGGCTGAGGGGCTGCTGTAGGTTTCAGATAGTCCTTGAGGACTCACAGTGTAGGTCAGGAGGCTGAACTCAACCAAGCAACACTGGACAGTGCCTTTCCACTTACAGAGAAGCAGCTGTGGGTATACAACAAATCATAGAGATGGAATGCCAGGCCTGATGGAGCATCAGTGAGCCCCACTGGTCTCTCCCTTCACTTTGCAGATGGGGTGGGGGACACAGGCCCAGAGAGAGAGAAAGCAGCCCAAGATCCTGGCTCCGGATGGAGCAGCTCCCAAAGTCATCTTCTAACATTTGAGAGCACCTCAGGGAAAAGGCACCAAGGGGACAGGATTTGGAATATGTGTGCCTTAGGAAAGATGCCTGACCCACTGGAGTGACATGACCGTGGTAACTCTGGGCAGCCTGTGGGTGTACGTGTGTGTGTACATGACTGTGCACCTGCGGCACAGAGATAGGCAAGGAAGAGCAGGTCTGAGAGCCAGGAGGCTGAGCTGACGTACTTCGTCTAGGCCCACCTCTGCTGGAATGCTGGTCAGGTGACACTGGTACAGAACCAGGGGAGTGGGTTGATGGACCAGAGTAAGTGTATGTATCAGTCCTGGCATCCTATGAGGCACCTCCTGCAGACCCAAACATCAACCCACATATAGCTTTGTGCAAATAGTTTGGGCAGAACCTGCTCCGCAGGCCTGTCTGTGAAGGCCAGGTGGAGCGGCCCAGCCTCATCTGGGTGAGTGGCATCAAGTTGCAGATGGCACACCTGGCTCTGAGTGCCCACGTCCTCACCTTGGCTGTACCTGCCGACTCTGAGCAGAGGCCATGCTTGAAAAAGGTCCCTTGGTGTCAAGTTATAGTTCCTTCCTCTTGTTGGCCCTAGATCATGATGTTTCTCCTTCCCCTTCTGATGTCACAAGAAATCCCATAAATGTCCACTGGTCAGCCTTTGCCACTGGATGTTCTCCTGACTAGGTCAAGTGGCTCTTTCTTTTATCCCAAGTCCCTTCTGCTGCAGGACACCAGGACACTAGGACTCCCTCTGAGTGGCCCTGCTCTGTGCTGCCTCTGGCGTGTGACTGGGGTCAGCACCATTGAATCAATAAGGCATGTTATGATGACACTTGTCTATGAGTTTCATTCTGGAGAGGCTCGGCCTTCATGCCTTGTCCACTCTCCTCCATTATTTGTCTCAGGTTGTTTCCTTTGCCATGCCACATGGCTTGGTTTCTTGTTGCCCACTTCCTTCAGAAACTTCTGGTCCTGAAGTTTCTGAGTGCTACTCTGGGCATAACAGCCCTCTGAGGCAGTGAGACTGGGGCCTGTGAAGAGGAGCCCGACTAATAGGGTGCTGTGGAATCCCTATCCTGGAGAATTGCAGGGAGGGCATCTACTCTGGGACAAGGGGTGAACCAGGAGGGGGAATGACCCATCTGGAGCTGAAGGGAAACAAATAAAAGATCAGGGACAGGGGACAGGGGAAGAAATTGACTGGCAGGCAGGCAGGTGGGCTGATGTCAATGCAGTCTGTACAGAGCCATCGGTGAGCCAGGTGTCACTCTGTGAATTTGCAAAGTTACAAATGTGGCAGTCTTGTGTGGATGGTGTGGGGGGAAGCATTGGCCTATTCTGTAGGAGGATAAGCAGGGTCCAAGGTGCCAAGAGAGTCAGGCAAGTTCCAGAGCTGGGGAGTGTGGGAGCTGGGATGGCTCACCACTCATTTAATCCTTTTTTTACTTGTGATTGGAAAGTTCCTCTTTGGAGTCTCAAGCCCAGAGCAACCTTCAGCTGAAATTGCTGGATGACTTGTTAAAACAGATTCCCAAGTCTTGCCATGCTGGTTTTGATTCACAAGATTGGGACCTAGGGTCTGTATGCTTACAAATCTCCCTCAGGGTTTGCAGTGTATAACCAGGGTGGGGATCAGGCATCCAGACCAGGGCCACCCCAGGAAACCAAGGGAGGTGAAGTGACTTTGCCGGGGTCCATATGATCTGGAAAGGCCAAGGTGATGCTTTTTGCACCAGTTTATATCTTTCCTGACCTGAGGCTGTGGGAAAGCTGAGCAAGAGAGAGATTCCAGTCAAAAGGCAGACTGACCCTGGCTGCTTGACATCTGAGTGGAAATGGGGCAATCTCTCCAGCATTTCAGATTCTTATCCAGATAATTACCACGTATCTAAGAGTACAAATTTGGCAATTAACTAGCTCATTTGGCGAATGTCACAGCCCTCGGCCGATGTATTTAAATGTAGGCTCTGGGAAGATCATTGCCAATCTCCCTTTCCTGGGGGGAGCTACAAGTACACCTGTCCTGGTGAACTTCAGATGTTATCTTCACCCAAGGGTCCTGTCCAGGTCTAGGCACCAGCAGGCCGTGCCACCCCTCTGCTCTCAGGAAAACCTCTGCTTGCTCAAAGCTGAAAGATCTCAAGGCTGAGTGGCCCATGCAAGGCCCAGCCCAGGCATTAGAGAGTGAGATGAGTGTGGGAGAAAGGAACAAAAGAAGCATTCAGAGACAGGCCTGGGCAGGGTGAAGGGAAAGAAGTGAGGAGGACAAGGAAGTCAAGAGGGAGCTGCGGGCAAGGGCAGGCCTGCAAGGAGCTGAGGCCCTGTCAGATACCAGCAGCTTCAGCCACATTCCACAGGAGGAGGGAGAACAGGAGGGAGAAAGCTGGGGCCTCAGGAGAGGGAATGTAAAAGGAAAGGGAGGCAGAAGAATCTCCGAGGTGCAGGGAGCTTGTGCGGCTTAGCTTGGCCCTGGTGAGGGGGAAGTTCTGTCCAGGAGAGCACAGAGTCCTACCCTGGAGGTCCTTCTGAAGGCCACAGAACAGGACGCAAGTGCTGTCATTGTATTTTGGTGTAGCTGTTTTGTTTCTAACAGTGAAGACTCACACATGCTATAGAGTCCTTCTAGGTCTTGGTTCTGCATCTGCACAGTGGAGGTACCACCCCTGACTCCCACAGGGAGCATTTGCAGATTGGAGGAGATTCTTGGCATATGCTAGAGACCAAGCGACTACAGCTCCTGTCCTTCCTTCTCCTAGTATAGCCTTGGGAAGCTTCCCATGTTCTATTACTTCTTGCACAGGAAGAATTGCCAAGAGCTGAACAGATAGGCGGTATATCCCTAAAGGTCTCACCACAAGCCCTCCTCCCTAAAAGCAATGAGAGAGGACAATTCGAGCAGCACCGGTTTCTAGTCCCGGGTTCTTTGTAAGAGCTCATCATGCCCTGGTCTTGCTAGTCTGGTCTTGCCAGCTGCACTGTGGGCACCAGGCCCCTCCCAACCTGTGTCTGACCTCTTGATTGTCCTCAGTAGAGGAGGCCCTGTTTCTCCTCCTCACTGACCACTTCTTCCACCCACCGCTACAGACAGCTCGGCTCCACTTCTGCCCCTGCCCGCACACGTGTCCAGACCTCCTCCAGGCCTCACCTGGGCTCCAGCTTCACTCCTCCTTCAGGCCTCACCTGGCCTACTGCGCTCTTCCTGTGTCATCCTACACAGGATGGACTCCCAAGGTTCTGGCCCCTCTTTGTCCTTGACCTAGATGCTTCATGATTTACACTGTACCAATCCCTGTGCTCAGTTCCCCCTCTCTTCCTCAGTCTGCAAGCCCATGGTCACCTAGACAAAGCCTTTCCTCACCCACATGCTGGCCACGCAGTTCTGAACACATGTCCGCTGGGTGCCACAGCTCCCTTTGGCACTCGATTCTTTGGTCTCCACCTTCTCTGGTCAAATCCTTGGCCCACCCTCAACTCCTTTTCCTGTCTCTGTCTTCCCAAGATCCTCTCTTCTTCTGTTATCCATGTCTTAAGCCTTTATTTTGTACCTTCAGTTTAGTGCTCAACCTCCCAGTCTTTGTCATGTCCTCAACTCTGCTCTCTGTGTCTAGACTGGTTCCATATGACATCCAGACCTCAGCCTAATGACATACACCACCCTTACCACTCAACACCCCAAGACCTCATCTGGACACATCTGCCCACTCCCCTTCCTTGCCTATGCCCCCTAACCTGCCCGTCTGTCTGCCTTCTCTTCCAGCAGCAGTGATATTACTTAGTCAGCACTGCAGCAGGTAGTTTTTGGGGTCTTCATGCTTTCATAGGGAGATTCTCTTACTGACTCCATGAAACGGATGGGGCTACTAAGGCACAGAGAAATTAAGTACTTAGCAAAGACCCTCCTGGTGGTGACAGGAGTCCAGCTGTTGGATTCACTGTCCATGCTCTGGGCAGGCTTCTTCTTGGAACCCCACATAGCTCTCATCATGGAAAGGTGGCCTATTCTCCCATCTGTGGAAGGTCTTTACTGAGGTTGGGCATAGCCTGAGGGTGGGAGCGGTGTATTTTTGTTTTCTGTCTTGTTTAGAAGCTTTCCATTGGAGCTTGTTGTGAGAGTGTGAAGTAGGGTGGGAAACCCAAGTGCCCAGTCTTCTACCCTGAAGTGGGCTAGAAAGTCTCAGTTACAAAGCATGTTGGCCTTCAGCTGGCCTTCTACTTATGCCCCAGTTTTAGAGATGGGAAAGTTGCCTGGAGCAGATCATTGTCCAGCTTCTTGGTCTTTTCTTTAGGGCTTAGGTCCACTAACCATCATAGCTTCCTCAGTGGTCTTTGGGGCCATGACCTGCCAAGCAGTTTTCTGAGCTGTCTGACCATCAGCCTCTGGGAAGGTGAGGGCTGAGTTTCCACTACCATGGCAAGGGCTTACAGTTTTTCTTCTCCCATCTCTCCTCTGTGTATTCTGTTCAGCCTTGTTCCAGAGATGAGACTAAGTCATACCCTCATACCTTGTGTTCCTCTATTGTTGACAACCTATCCTCTCCAGTGATGTAATTTTCCATGCTGGGGGAGTCCAGCCTTTGTAGGTGGAGAAGATGCTCGCTGAAAACATTCTGAAGTTCTGGTGCTGGGAGAGCCCAGGAGTGTGTGGGCATTGAAGGGCCAGGGATGGAGCAGGGGCTCCCTTTCTGGGAAACTCTATGGTTCCTGCCCCATGCCTTCTGAATGCTTTTGGGCCCCATTTCCAGAAAGGTCAGTGGAGCTCTAGTCCCACTGCATTTCCTTGGGTGTCCATAGCTGTTTCTCTATGAGTGCCCCACAGATTGGCAGGGTGTTTATAGATGTGTGAGCGATAACGCTCCAGGCCCAGCTGCTCATTGCTATTGGAGTTCCCCTTTCTAATGATTCGTGGCTTCTTTCCCTTGACTGCTTTTGTGTGTTCTTCAAGTAGATGGCATGAGAAACTGTATTCAAAACTCAGTGGCTGTGGGGAGACCCTGAGTGAGTCCAGGCTTTCTTGGATGCCTTGGGCTTCCTACTTGTTAGGTGGTACAAACTGGCAGGTGTCTTGGGAGCCCTTAGAGAGGAGCCCCACAGGACTAAAGAGGTGTTTCTTGGACTGGCTTAATGAATCCCCTTTTGCCTCAGGGAAGCTGCCTTTCCCAACATGGCAAGTATGGACATGTGAGGCTGACATATTCGCTCTTGATAGTCCTCTTCCCAGCCCTCCCTGGACCCCAAAACTCTATGTGCCCCTGTGCAAGGGTTCCAGACCTTCTCCTTACCAGATTTCTTCCTGTTCTTGGATTCATTGTCTACTCTTCTCCTTCCCTAGACTTCAGTAAAAGCCCCTCTTTTGCCTAAACTGCAAATGTGTTCTCTTTCCCATAAACAGATTTATAGCTGTGCCTGCCTAGACAGAGCCCAGGCCGGCGGCAACCCCAGCTGCTGCTTGCAACACAAGCCCCACGTCATGCTAGAGAAACACTGCACACTGTTACTGCCTTGAGACACTCCCTGGACTGGGCTGTGTCTCCTCCCAATGGCCTCAAGTCCACCCAAAGGAGCAAGAAACCCATGAAGTGTGTTGCTCATGTTGGGTAGAGAAGCCAGGGAGGTCTAGCCCATACAAAGGCATGGCTAGGATGTCCAGCCTTGGGCCCTGAGAAGATAGCAGATGCTGTTTGACTCCCTACTGGGCCCTTGGTGGCTGGCATGGAGCCTGGCATAGCAGAGGTCTTGGTGAATGTGTGCTGAATGAAGGACTGACTGGAGATGCAGGGCCCTGCCTGAGTGTTTGTTTTTTGCCCAGCTCCTGGCTCTGTCACTTCTCTTCCCCCTGACTTTGCCAACTCTCTGCCTTCAGACAGAGCTGTCACTACAGAAGGAACAGCTGCAGCTCAAGATCATCGAGATCGAGGATGAAGCTGAGAAGTGGCAGAAGGAGAAGGACCGCATCAAGGTGAACAGCTCCACGCCCCCTCAGTGTACCTTTGCCCACCTGTGCTACCTGGGGAAACTGGGTCATGGCTCCTGCCCCAGGTTTCAGCCACACTGACATCCCTTACTTATTTGCTTTAGGTTCTTCTGCCCCCTTTGGCATTCCCACTAGTTCCCCTTCTGTTTGGGCCAGGCATCTGGGTAGGGTCTTAGCTGTCACCAAATATCATCTCTACAAGTAAATACTCTCGACCTGTCCTCCATTTCATCTTTCGATGTCCTCAGATGTCTGCTTAGTGGGTGACCCAGCCACCACATACATGCTCTTTCTCCTCTGCCTGTACCACTGTGGCTTTGCCATGGCTTGAGTGATGGCAAAACAGCCTGAAATCATTGACTTTTTGTATGGCCATGAGAACAGCCGGATAATTCACTTTCTGTGTGGTGTTTGATTTTGGCTGAATACACCCTGACTTATGGGTCAGTGTCCAGGTCCACAGTCACTCAGCCAAGGAAAGGTGGTGCATGATGATCCACCTAGGGAAGGAGTTGTGGACAAGAAAGGGCGGACTGTGAAAAGCTCCAGCAGCTTCGAGTGGCATCTTCAAGTGATGCCTTTGAAAGAGATGCATGGCAAACAGCACTGCTGAGTTAGGATACTGGGAGTGCCTGATCCTTTGACTGGGATCTAAAGATGTGCTCTGCTGTGGTTTTCTTAATGGAATCTTCCTTCATCCTTCTCCTAATTTTAGAGCTTCACCACCAATGAGAAGGCCATCCTGGAACAGAACTTCCGGGACCTAGTGCGGGACCTGGAGAAACAGAAGGAGGAAGTAAGAGCTGCCCTGGAGCAGCGGGAGCAGGATGCTGTGGACCAAATAAAGATTATTGTGGATGCTCTGGATGAGAGGGCCAAGGTGCTGCATGAGGACAAGCAGACCCGGGATCAGCTACATAGCATCAGTGACTCAGTGCTGTTTCTGCAGGTAAGAGGAGAACCCTCCACCATTCAAGTACCTAGTGTCCATCCTGTCCCATCTCATCCTGTGATATCCCACCCTACCCTACTTCACCCCACCCAACCCCTCTCCACTCCACTCCATCCATCCATCCATCCATCCATCCATCCATCCATCCATCCATCCATCCAGCCAGCCAGCCAGCCAGCCAGCCAGCCATTCTTCCATCCATCTATCCAGGCTCCATTCCATCTATCCATTTAATTTTTCCACCCACCCACCCACCCAACCAACCAACTGCCCTGACTGTGCTAAAGATGGTAAACAAATATTACTTTGTACCAACTTTGACTGCTATGTGATAGCAGTGTTCCAAGATTGGTAGGAAAGAGTTCTATGCTTGAGTACTAATGCCTGTTTGGTATAAGGGAAGAATGGCATATAAACACTGCATAGTTTTTATCTTTGATCTAACCTGTCTTTTTATGCATCCATTTTTCTGTCTGCTAAAATGTTTTGAGTGCTTCTGGCTGCCTAGTCTAGAGAGAACTATACGACATGGTTTATACCCCCCAAATAGCTGCAATCCAGCTGGGAAGATAAGACATACACAATTAGAGGACAATACAGAAAAATGTGTAATTAAATGATAAAGCACGTGGCTTGGGAGATAAGTGCTGTGGGAAACTCAGAGAAGGGCAGGCAAGCTGCTATCATCTGTGGACAGCATTGTGCAGAAGGCTGAGTGTGAAGGGGATCTTATGGGCACTCAGGATTTTGGGAAGAAGGAGGGTCCTCCAGTGAGCAGCACAAAAGTGTAGAGGTGTGTGAGGGGTGTGGCCTGTGAAGGTGGAATATTGTGCTAACTGGCTCAGAATACTCCAGGGTTTTCTTGCATTTTCTGATGCTTTCTCCCCAACGTGCTCATGCAAAACCCGATGGGGCAGCCATGCTGCCCCCAGGTCAAAGATGTCACGTCTGAATGCTAAGCCATCAGAAATGCCAGCGTCCGATGGATCTTGGTCGGATCTTTTGTCCAGCGAGGTTAACTGAGCTGATTCTAGGATGCAGATGCTCTAGCTCCCAGTCCTGGGTCTGTACCTGCAACCTGGAGGCTTCTGGTGCGCCAAAGGTTCCCGCAGCTCACGCGAATCCAGGGAGTTAATGACTTTTTTCCTTTCTTGGTAGGAATTTGGGGAACTGATGAGCAATTACTCTTTCCCCCCACCCCTGCCCACCTACCATGTCCTGCTGGAAGGCGAGGGCCTGGGACAGTCACTGGGCAACTTCAAGGATGACCTGCTCAATGTGTGCATGCGCCACGTTGAGAAGATGTGCAAGGCCGACCTGAGCCGCAACTTCATCGAGAGGAACCACATGGAGAACGGTGAGGTCCTTCCCGTCCTGCCAGGCCCTCGTCTGCTGCTAGCTGGGGCGGGCACCTGCCAGCCTGGGTCCTTTCTCTTCCACCTTTCTACTCCCTTAAAGCAGTTGTAAACTTGCAGGTATTACATGGCGCTTTTTGTGTATGTGTGTGTGTGTGTGTGTGGAACTGGGGTTTGAACTCAAGCCGTTGTGCTTGCCAGGGAAGCACATATTCTACTGGACCATCTTCCTGGTTTTTCTTTTCTTTCTTTCTTTCTTTCTTTCTTTCTTTCTTTCTTTCTTTCTTTCTTTCTTTCTTTCTTTCTTTCTTTCTCTCTCTCTCTCTCTCTCTCTCTCTCTCTCTCTCTCTCTCTCTCTCTCTCTCTCTTTCTTTCTTTTCCTTTGCTATTGCAAAGGACCTCTAGATCAGGGAGTACCTAGGCCTTGTCTTCAGAAAAGTCTCCTCTCCATGGTCACCTGTCACATTCAGGGGTGAGTTTCGCTCAGATCTACATCTCATCACAGGTCCCAGTCCTACAGTGAAGTAAAGTCTGTGGCTAGTATGTGCCAGGTCCCCAGCTGGAGACGGGAGGCTCCCGGTGAAGTGGCCTAGCGCTGCATGTGTACTTGGAAGGAGGACCTGCCTGTCACCATGTCTGTGTTGGGAGCATTGAGCCTGGAGGCTGGACGTGGCCTGCTGGGTTGGCCTGGGGCTGATAGATGCTACAGGTCTCTGTGACTCACCAGCTGAAATCAGCCCCTCCTCTGACTCACACTGTCTGCCGAGTTCAGCTGATTCATCTCACAGAAAGCCTCCAAACCTGAGAAACTACTGGGCTAAGTCCCTTTCCACCCAGTCCCTTGAGGCCTAAAGTCTGGGTACTTTCCCCAAGGCCCCACCCAGTGGCCTAGGCCCAGCCCAGGAAGGGTCTTCCAGCCATGGATGCCCATAGGAAATGGCCCCTGTGTGATTTGTGGGTGGAGCACACATTCTTGGGGAGGAGAGAAGGCTAAGTATGTGCAGGACAGCTGGGCAGGGGCTGCCTGGGCATCCTGGAGATGGCATCACACGTTGTCCCTGCGAAATACAAGGGACATTTGGTCGGTCACACCTGAGGACAGATAAGCCATTTCAGCAAGACAATCATTTGGCTTTAAATGGCACTCAGGTCCTGACAATCTCTTCCTAATGACAATAGACCAAGTCTAATGGTGACAGTAGCAGCTAAAAGTGACTGAGTGCTCTCTGGGTGCTGACACTGTGCTGGGCTCTTCAGTCAAGTCACGTTATCTTCTCTGTGGGGTGCTTCGCCTTGTACTGATGAGAAAGCTGTGGCTCTGAAGCATCTTTACACAGGACACTCACCCAGGGGTGCTGTTAGATCTCAAGGCCGCCATCTGGTCTCCCAGGGCTCCTCAGCCCTGAAGCCACTAGCACTGCTGATCGCTTGTGGACCTGAGCAGTGTGATGATTGCTGCCCTGTGGTGCCCTTGTGTGGGTGAAGTGCGAGCACACCTGGGAGGCTTGGCCTGGCTGGGTGGGTGGCCTGGGAGCCTTGCAGGAGCTGTGCAGCTTCCCAGTGGCTCACTGTCCTATTTCTAGGTCACGGTGGTGCCCGTCTTGGCCTCTGTAGGTGTGGCCATGTGTCTTTGCACAGTGTGCAGGGAGGTGGCAGCTGGAATGGGAATGGCCCTGCTGAATCAGGTGCCCAGCCCTGTGCCCTGGGCTAGTGGAGGAGCCTCCTCTGCTTCTGTGTTGTTGTTTTTTGGTACTGCTATGTAGAAGTTGGGGTGCCTCTGCAGTGGGAGGTGGGGTAGGAGGCTGAGGGGTCAGACCTGAGCTCCCATCTACTGCTCCCTGATGGTATCCCCCAGACCAGAATCACTTCCAGCCTCAAAGGCCCAGGCACTACAAGATACCTGGTCACCTTCTTCCTGGGCTAACACCTAAGCTACCAACCACCGTGTGGCAGGGCCCTGCTAAGATGCCTAGATGCAGGTCGTGGAGATGAAGGATGACTGAGCTATGTAGTCCTCCTCGTGCTGGGGAGAAGGGGAGAGAGAGGAAGGAAGACATGAAGGAAGGAGAAGGAGTAGGAAATGGGAGAGTGGGAGGAGAAAAGAGGAGAGAAGGAGGAAGAAGAGGAAGATAGAGAAGCAGAAGAGGAAGAACGGGGTGGAGATGCTTGGGGAACCTGGCAGGCGTTGTTTGGGTTGTGGGGTGGCGAATGGGGGTGGCTAAGTCACTCACTTTGTCTTGGGAGGCCAAAGCTGGGAACTCATGCTACCTCCTGAGGCTCACAGCCAGGCTAGAACTGAGCTGCGAAGTCTGGAACCAGGTTGAAAGCCCCAGTTTTGCTCTTACTGGCATGGAACATGGAGCATGTGGCTTCCCTCATCTCCTGAGCTTCAATTTTCTTATCTGTTACACAGAGATTTTCATACCTGCCCAAGAGTTAAGATACAGATCCAATAAGAAATGGATCCCACAGCCCCTGTGAACTCCAAATGCTGTGCACATGACCTTACTTGTAGAGGGCTGTAGGCACTGGGGGCCTCTCTCCATACGGTGCCAGTCCAACGGGGCGGGTGGCTCAGCGCACCACCCCTGCCCCCAAGAGCTCAGAAGCAAAGTAGATGCCAGCCAGGCATCCCCACCTTCTCTGAGAGAGTGAAAGCTTGGCTCCTCCTGGGCAGAGGAGATGCCCGATAGCCAGCTCCTCCTCCCCACTGCCTCCTCTGCTCACCTAACCTCTCTACCTAGGGGGTGACCATCGCTACATGAACAGCTACACAAACAGCTTCGGGAATGAGTGGAGCACGCCTGACACCTTGAAGAGATACTCGATGTACCTCACCCCCAAGGGTAAGGGGGACCCTTCTTGGCCCAGGCCTGGCGTCCTGTCCTTTCTGCTGCCCAAGAAGGGCCCCAGAGTCTGTGGAATGAGTCCAGCCAGTTTCCTCCTGGTGTGCCTGGGAAAGTCCGGGCGTCTGCTTGCTGTCCCCGTGTGATTATGAGCAATGCTTCCTTTCAGTCTCACGAGTGACAAGTGCTCCATTTAGGTGATAAACTGCCCAGCTCTCTGCTCTTCAGAGGCTTCCCTCCCGTGACATGGTCAGTGCTCCAGCTTGTCTGTCCGTCAGGAGTCTCCTGGGCTCCCCCTGTAGGCCTGAGCTGTGTGGCGTTTCAGCGTGGCTTTCCATGGGCTGGGCACTGTGGAGAGGAGGGCCGCTTCCTGCAACCCTTTGTTCCTCTTCTGTATTTTCTTCCCTGCAGCCTGGCCCCAAAGTGCTCTGCTCCCAGGCCCTGCAGGGCCCCACCTTCGGGGTGGCAGCCTAATAGGGTCTGGATCAGGGCCTGCCTGCCCTTGCCCTAGAGGGGCCTGGCACATTCTTGGGCATTAGCAATAAACCACAGCAATGCCCATTACATAAGGGTGGGTGTGCTGGCCCCAGGAGCCCCAGAAGGAGAATTGTGCACATGCATGAGGAGTCTGGGGTCTAGGAGAGGGCTGGGGATGGAAGA
>PVKA01013692.1:0-19444 GCA_004027165.1 Ctenomys sociabilis | reverse complement strand
TAACAAGCCCAGGCCCTGGGAGGTAGCAATCCTTCCACCGGCTCTGTCTTGATTCTCCTGCTGGGTGGGAGACCCAGAGAGCCAGGGTGAACACAGCCCACCAAGTTGTCACTCTGACAGTCCAGACCCTGGGTGACATGGTCTGGCACTGTCTTATGGCTTTATTGTTCCTGTCTGAGAAGAGAGGAAGATGCCCCAGGACTCAGAGCCCTCCCAGCACTACCCTTGTGAGTCAGTCTGTGACATCTGTAGGTGGAAGAAACAGGTTCCACCAGAGTCCCTGCCCTAGCACCGTGGGCAGCGCCCTGGCTGGGGATAAGGAGCAACAGGAGCCAGCCCTTTGGGATCCTAGGTTCAGGGCAGAGAGGCAAGGCAGACAATGACAAAAAGGGGCAGGAAAGCAGGCCACTAATGGCCACCAGGTCTGAGCCTGGGGACTTGGGAGCCAGTGTAACTGGGCAGTGGTTGTGACTCCTTCCCAGGAGAGGTGAGTTTCAGGCCTCTCTGCCTGGCAATAAGGCATGATGATGGGTGGATGGCACTGGGTAGAAGAAGCCACAGGAAGTGTCTACAGGGGCAGATGGGGCCACTCAGAGGCTGGAGTGCAGCCTGAAGTCTAGGTGTGGAGGGGCAGTCAACAGGGGACATTGACATGTACCTCTGGGAGGTGGGTACAAATCTGCTCTTCCTTGTCCTAGTCCACTGTGAGCACCCAGCTGGGAAAGAAGGGAGGCCCTTGTGCGGAGCCAGACTGATGGCACTGGGAAGCCATGGCGCTGTGCTGTGGCCAGCTCACTCCCCACGCCTGTTGGGGATTCAGCCCTCTGTTGGCCATGGGCCCAATACCTGCGCCCAACCTGGCCCTGCCTCTCCCTCCTCCCAACACTGCATTTCTAGGCCCTGGAGTCTCATTCATGTGGGAACTGCTCCAGGGGGGCACTGTGGCCTTGCTGGCCTCCTGGTGGCCCTAGAGAAGGACGATTTACATTGTAGGTGCCAAGGGTTGTCCTGGAAGAGCAGCGCTCTGGAAACGGTGACCTATAGAGGAGCTTCCATTCCCCAAGAGGGTCCCCACTGGATACTAAGTGGTCACCTGAGGCTAGGCCCACACTGCTCCTCATGGTGGGATCCAGAGCCTGTGGCAGGCATGTGGAGTTCCGGGTTTCTGCCTAACGCTTTCCTGGTCAAAGGCTGTGAACTTGAGCTATCCCTCTTTCTGCAATGATGGGCCCCTCTTGTCTACCTCCCAGGTGGAGCCCGCACATCCTATCAGCCATCATCCCCAGCCCGTCTGTCCAAGGAGACCAACCAGAAGAACTTCAACAATCTCTATGGCACCAAAGGTAGGAGGAGGTTGAGCTCTAGGGTAGGCAGGAAAACTGTGTCTGGGAGCAGGCAGAACTGGGCTATGGTTGGGGCTGGAATCCGCAGTGTGGATGAACATGGGGAGCCAGGGCAAGAGGAAGCAGGACAGGGACTATTCCTGGAAATCTAGGAAGTATCGTTGCCAAGTGAAGGGAACAGGAGGCATCATTAGGTCAGGAGTGTGGGAGGAAGACCCCAGTGCCAGGTCTCTCTGTCAGTGCACCAAGTCACAACTCCAGGCAGATTGTGACTCCAAAGGCCAGCAAGGTCCTGGTGTAGCCCCCATGCTCAGGGAGAGAGGCAACTGGGCCAGCTCCACCAGTGCCACCCGAGGAGCAGTGCAGCGCTTAGGCCTCTCTGTCAGTATCACATTCACAGCTGGCCCCACCAGGCCCTTCTTACCACATGAACAATAAGCTACAGGAGGGTAGCCATGGGGATGGGGGTCTCTCCTGCTCAGGGTGCATGTGCTGGTTCCAGAACTGGGAGGGCCTGGAGGAACTGTTACTGAAAGACAGCAGGCTCAGGAGGAAAGGCGAGGCCCCTAGCCTCTTGGAGCCATGGCAGATGTGCTCTTTGAGGGCCTTGTGCAGAAGCTTCCTGAGATCTCCACTGGAGATTTTGTTGGTGGAAGTGTGACCACCCCAGTCAGGTCTGACTAGGAGCCCAAACATTCCCGAGACCTCCCCTAGGCCACCATGGGCTTGGTGGGCATTTCTGCTTAGGCTGCTGGACTGAGGAGGTGCTGGAGGCTCCACGGTTGCCATGAAGGGGGTTGGAGACCTGGGGTGCTAGGCCCCCAACTTGAAGTATCCTCTACTGTCCCTTCCAACTCCCCACTCCTGCCTCCTCCTCCAGGTGACACGGACATATTTGTATATGGACATCTGTTTGACTATCCAACCTGCTGAACAAGATTTCAGGTGTTCTTGCAATTGCCTCTGTCCCCAAGTTAGAGGACATGTTTGAGCTTATTTGTTCTTCTGTTCATGTGTTCATCCATCAACCACACAATGGGCACCTTCTGAGAACCAGGCTCTGGGCCAGGCGCCAGGCATGGTGGTGCTGGCCAGATAGCACCTTTCTACTCTTTTTCGGCTCCTCCAGCTGCAGAGAGAGACAAGGAAATGTGCAGTTGCAGGCCAGGGCACTGGGGTTGCAGGATGGTGTGAGCACACGTGACATGGGGAATGTCGCATGCAATAGCACACATGAAGACCCACTATACAATGGGCCGAAGGCCCAAGATCTACCTGCTCTGAGCCCAAGGCTTGGGGCAAGAGAGAAGCTGGGAACTCAACCTGGTTGGGATGCTGACTGTCAGAGGGGAAGACACAAAGCCAGGAAGTGGATGGAGATGATGGGCTTGAGGACCCCTGGTGCAGAGCCTGAGGTCCATGTTAGGGATCTGCCTTCTTATTCTGAGGATTGGTGGCCTTTGGATAGGGCAGGGCCTACACTTCATCTTAGAAAGATAACCGATGGTAGGGAGGACTCGGGGGAGGCATGACTGGGGACACAGCTGCAGTCTCGCTTACAAGGTGACGGGACTGAAGAGTACGACTCACAGGATTGGCCGCGTCTCCGCTGTGCCCTTCCTACTCTATGCTCCACTGCCTAGGTCTGACACCTTTCTTGTCCTGCAGGAAACTACACTTCCCGGGTCTGGGAGTATTCCTCCTCCATCCAGAGCTCAGATGATGTGCCCCAGGTGCAGGGCAGTTCCTCCTTCTCTCTGAAAGGTGAGCCTGCCCTCCCATGCTTGTCCTCTGCAGTTGTTCCCTTTGCTCTCTGCTCCCTTCTCCGGTCCCCCTCAGTTCCTGGAGAACAGAACCTGGTCCGAGGGTCAGAGGTCAAGGTCTTTGCTATAAAGGAGGCAGGGGCAGGAGCTGGGCCATACTGATTCTCTCAGTGCTGTGGCTCCTGGCCTTAGGGATTGGTGTGGGGGGTTCCTTGTACCCCTGCATTCCCACTGCTGCAGGCCCAGGGGACTTCCCGTAGGTTTGCATTCAGCCTTCCTACTGCAGTTCACTTTGTTTAGCTGGTAACCATGCCTGGGCTGACCATGCCTGGGCTCCTATAGCATTCTCATCACCCACAGGACCAATCCTGCCAAGTCACTATGGGGAAGATGGGGTCAGTTGACCCCGAAGAGCTCCTAAATCTGTCCTTTCTTTTCCTGTGCTCTGATGTCACTCTTGTACTCCCTAGAACTCTACAATAAGGCTCAGTGGCTAATATCTCCTTGTGCTCAGGGGTTGAGGCCATCCTGAAGGAAGCTTGAACCAGATTTTAATTTCTACATGGACCTGAGGCCCTTAGGCCTCTCCTGATAGGTTGTGGGGATAGCTCTGGTGGGCTGTGGCCTGAGTAGCCCCTTGTCCCTTTTGTGTGTAAAATGCCAGGCCCTGGTAAAAGAACCAGAAGGCAGAGGAAGGCCCAAGGAGGGAGAGGAAAGGGGCTGTGCTGGTGCAACGTCTGACCAGTGGCTTCTGAGGTGGCTTTGTCACACAGTGGTCCTCCCGGCTACATCCAGAACAAGGCTTTTGGAGCAACCAGTAAGGTGAAGAAGAGAACAGGAAGGGTGAGGGCCCTGCAGGGCCCCAGGGGGCCTGACCCTGAGCAGGGTCCAGAAGCTCCAGGATGTGGCTTTCTAGGTTGGGCTTGGGTATATGCCTTTTGGATCCCAGGCAGGAAGACACCTGCCTGCCTTGGCCTGCTCAGACCCATCTAAGCCTGGCTCTAGGAGGGAGCCTTGTCTAGCACCCTGCACCATGGAGACCGAGGCTTGTGAAACCTTCCACACCACCCTGCAGAAGCCTTCCACACCACCTCCGGGGACTGGCCGGGGTACACGCTGTGTGCAAGGACTGAGCACCCCACCCTAAGTAGCCCTACAGGCGGTCAGTGGCCTGGGCTGTCCAGAAGATGCCCAGCCGAACAAGGGCTGCAGAGTGAACACAGCCCCACGGAGCGCACACCTCAGCCTCCTCGTGCGCGTGAACTGCTAATGCCTCTCTCTCTCCTGGCAGGCCCTGGGAAAACTCCCTATCAGTTCACCACCCTGGGACAGGCCACTGCAGAGTTTTCCAAGCCACTGGACCACAGTGGGCTGTTTAGCAATAACCCCGGTACCTGCTCTTCCCCCATCTCTCTCCCTCCCTCTCCCACAGAGCACAGATGCACATCTGCAGGGCTCTGGGCCACTTTGACGGTGTCCTGGTCCCATTTCTGGGGCTCCTTGGAGGAAGGAGGCTCTGTCTGTCTGCCATACCTAGGTCCTAGCTCACTCCCTCTGGACTTCTGCCTGTTGCACAGGGCTGGTCTCCTGGGCCATCCCCACTGGGGCCCCTCCTTCCCTCTCATGGCTAGAATGGGATTTTCGTTTTGGAACCTGAGTCTGAATTCCCCTTCTCTCCATTTCCACTCAGGCCCAATGGCAGCTCTATTTTCCAGCCTGCTCTCACCGCAGATGCAGCGACCACACTAGGTCCTGGCCCGGGCCCCACTCCCTGCTTCCTTGTTCAGTGCCGAGGGCCTGACCTCATCTTTGTGGAGAGCTGGCAGCCTGCAGCCTGCAGCCTCACCCAGTCAGGGGACTGTCAAGGACAGACCCAGTTTCTTTCTTGAGCTTCTTAGCATCCAGGTCATGGCCTATTTCTTCTCAGCCACTGTTACCTGTCCCTGCAGGCTGATGGTGGACAGTGAGCTGCTTTTCTCTATTCTGTGGGCCAGAGTGACTTACAACACCCCTGGGATAAGGCTAGGGAGGTAGCAGGGTCACTTGGCCCTAGGCTGGCACCTCCCAGGCTAGACCCAGTGAGAGTCACCTGCTCTCCTTGGGTCTGCTGTCCTGACCCTGGGTGGAAGCCATACTGACAAACTGTGCCCCTTTATGCCCAGTTGGCACAGTGCCTGGGACAAGTGCGAGTTGGCAAGAAGGGGCTTCACCCCCTTGGTAAGGTGGAGTTCAGAGCTCCTCCTGCAGGGAAGTGCTGGCAGGGAATGTGTATCTTGAGGCTGTCCTGAGCTCCAGGAAGGGGAGGGGACTGGGGCATAAATCCTGGGTGGGAGGTGGAGATCTCTGTGGCATAGTGTGACCCTCACCTGGATGTGGTGACACACCCCGGCTGCCCAGCTCTGCCACTGGCCGGCTCCTGCTCGCTGTGTGGGTGCTTCCTGCCCTTGGCCATCTCCCTGAAGTTTTCAGCAGCCAGCTGCTGTGCCCAGCTCTTGTGGTGGTGGTGTTTGGTAGCGGGCTGGGATGTACCACATGGAAGCAGGCTTTCCAGCCCTGGGGACCATCCATGCTCCCCTGACAGCGGCCTCTTGTCCCCAGGCTATCCCTCCCTCATCCGGAGCCAGGCCCCCAAGACCCAGCCCCAGACCTGGAAATCTGGGAAGCAGACTCTGTTGGTGAGTAAAGGATTGCCCAGGGAGCTTCCTGGGCACAGGATGGCCAGAGACCTGGGCCTGCAGGGGGTCCCAGACAGTCCATTTCAGACCTTAGGTTCTGTGAGAAGGACACCTCTGCCTCTGGCCATGAGTGGGGGTGGGGGCAGGCAGCAGTGGCCCCAAGGCCTGCATAAAGGTAGTAGAGGCTCAGGGCTTACAGGCAGGGGGCTGGTGTAAACACAGCCTATCTGGGCCTCAGTTTTAAAATCTGTAAAGTGGCCACTTGCTTTTCTATTTGGCAAGTGGTTGTTCAGTGCCTGTGCTTGGTGGCTGGTCTATCACTAGCTGTAGGATTATCAAATGCTCAGTCCAGAGCTTGAGTATCTTGGAGCTATGTCCTACTTCCCTGGGGAAATTTTCTGTCTCTGATGATATGGAGGACATTGGGGTGACAGTGTGCAGACTGGAGAAGCTGGAACCTTAAGAGAAGGTGCATTTCTGCATTCAGTACCTAATGACCCCAGGCCAAGGCTACCTGAGAGCAATGCCACAGGGAATTGTGGCCATGGGATCCAGGCCACCTGCTGACTGTGGCATCTGGGACAAGTTAGGTGCCTCTCGGGGTCTCTGTTCCTTTGTGTTTATAATGTAGGTGCGAAGGTAAGGTGAGCCTGAGCCTGCCTGACACCTCAGTGGGCAGATGGGCTCACGTACTCTGCCTCCATTTCTCTAGATACTTCTCTCCTGAGGCTTTGCCGTGAGTCAGCCAGTGGTCCTGATGTGTCGGTACTGTTAGGGTTTTCTGGGGACAGGGTCCAAGCCCTGGGCACCTGCTGTCTTTTTATTTGGAGGTCAGAGCAGAGGGAGGTGATTTGCTCTGGGCCACAGAGAATGGCCAGGGCTGTTTAATTGAAGAGAATCTTTAATTTGCCAGTGATGGGAGCTAAGTGATCGTGTGTGTAATTTGGAGCTGGGCCCAGGGGCATTGCAGCAGCAGGACTGCGGACAGCTGATACGGGGACCATGTGAGGTTTCTGTTTGGGGATATGGTCCTCCCCTAGCTGCCACATTCTTCACCTTCCCAGAGCTTGGGTCCCCATAGAGTGGGCTCCAGGCTACCTGAGGACTCCTAGAGGGCGAGGTTCTAGTATCTACCCAGCACCCAGCACCAGGAGAGCAGAGGTGTGTCAGTGTGTCGAGTTTGGCCAGGCTGTTCAGGGACTGGTCCAGCTCTCTCTTCAACGTGCTACGTGACCCAATGTGAGTCTTTCTTCCTCTGTGCCTCAGTTTCCCCCTGGAACATGAACAATTGCTCAGATGGTTGAAGTGCCTCCATAGGCCTTTTGGCTCTCATGGGCTACAAGCCTGAGCTGGAGAGGAGATGGGAGGGGAGGACCCGCCTGGCTGTCCGGGGCTGTGCCCTGCTCACCTACCACCATTCTTGGCTCTTAGCAAGACAGCTCTGAGACCTGCATTACTGACCTGGCCTCCACAGAAAAAGCTCTGCTACCCCAGCTCTTGGCCTCAAGCACATTTTGGGCTCCAGACAGGCACTAGGGCATCCAGAGACCTGGTTGGAGCCCGTCCTGTTGTTGAGTAGCCAAGTGACTTTGCCTCTGCTCCTCTTCTTCCTGGGCCTCAGTTTCTTCTTGTTTACTTGGGTTTAGCCAAGGACTGGGCCAATGACCCTTGGCCCCTGCAGGGCGCAGTCAGAGGCTGCTGTGGACAGAGGCAGGCAGGACTTGGCTCAAAGCAGCAAGGACCCCCTGGAGGCAGGCCAGGGGGGCTGGGGCCTCCCCGGGGTGGGGGAGGCCTCATCTTCTCTACAGATCTGCGGGCACAGGGCAGGCTTGGCTTCAGACCCAGCTCAGGGACAAGTCCACTCCAGCTCCCCTCTCAGGGCAGCTGTGTCCTCACCAGCAAGTAGAAGCTCAGCAGGGTTTGATCTCCCACTTCAGTCTGGAGGGCGCATGGCCCAGGGCACTGATGAAGTATTCTGGAGTATGGGGGAGGGTGCTGATTTACTGTGCAGTGACTGACAGACTGGGCTGTAAGGCCAGAGAGGACATTGGCCTGGGCTGAGCTTTGTTCCCAAATTCTGATGGGGGGGGCAGGCTAAGGAGATGGAGAGCTGGAGTTGGTTGGGGTTAGGCTGGGGCAGTTGTGTCTGAGAGAATGATGTAGAGAGAGCAAAACCAGAGCAGAAACAGACGCTTGAGCCACTGGAACACCAGATGTGATGCTGGGCTAGGGCTTGAATCCTGGCTTCTCTGCTCGCTAGCTGCGTGACCCAGGCAAGCTGCCTGGCCTCTCTGGGCCTTGCTTTGCTCAACCATAAAATGAATATGATAACAGTAACCTATTTAATTGGTAGGTTGTAAAAATTAAATGAGTCCATCCATATAAAGTGCACACAGTGCTGTATAGTTCTGTGGAGCAGAAAGGGCCATAAAAATGGCAGTTGAGGAGGGGCTGGGGTGCTGTTGGAGCAGGCAGGGACTGAGGCTCAAGTTCATCAACCAGCTGGCAGACATGAGCCTTACCTACGTTCTGAGCCCAGAAATCCTGCTAAGAGGAAGAACCAACCTGGGATTGCAGGGAAGGGAGATCTTGCAGGTCAGGCAAGATCTGAGTAGCCCTGGAGTGGCTGGCATTTGGGCCACTACTGCTTTTGGGGGGCAGGAGGCTGGGGCAGGGAGGGCTGTCAGGGGCGCACTACATTCACCACCCTAACCACTCTGTCTCCTCCACAGTCTCACTATCGGCCTTTCTACGTCAACAAAGGAAACGGGATGGGGTCCAATGAGGCCCCCTGAACTCTGGCAGGAGAACGGAGGCACCGCACCCCCACCCTGCCCACCTCACACTTTCTCAGCTGCTGCTGTCCGGGTGGGAGCAGGTGCACCTCACCTGACCTCACGGCCGGCCATGCTCCCTCTAGACTGTCCCTCTGCTTGGTGACCTCTGGTGGTCACCCTTGTTCCTACACTCAGTGGCTAACCTAGAGAGGGCTAAGTGGCAGGTGGGCTTCTCCTCCCTCCCCCACCCTTCCTTTCTGGGGATGGATCACTGGGTCCTCCGTGGATTCAGCCTACCCTCCCACCCATGCCCTTTGGCCTCCAGGCCTGGTGACTATTCCTCTCTAAGGCCTCATCTCTGCAGTGTGGACAGGAGGTGCCAGGTCACTCCTGTCTCCCACTCCTGCAGTGTAGCCCTGCCAGAGGAAGACCGCGCCGTGAGGGCACACCTCACCACAGCCCAGCCTGGCAGAACCTCAGCCTTTGGCCGCTTTGGAGGGGACTTTTGGCGTCCTGGCCACCCCCCGCCTGTAGTGTCTCTGAGTCTTCAGGCCCTGGAGGACAAGCTGTCCTGGCTGGAGACGGTCAGCTCAGGTCTTAGCCCTCTCTTCTACCTACGAGCACAAGCAATTCCCTGGACACCATATACACCAGCCCTGAAAGCAGCTAATGACCCTGCCTCCCTGAGACTCTTGCTTCCCTGTGGGACTTGAGGCATTTAGGCTGGTAATGGCTGCCAGCATCTAGAAGGCCACTATACACTGCCCCATCAGGGACCCTGCCGCTCCCCCGGCTACCTTTCATGCCTGTCATATGTCAGAGGGCCTGGAGAGGAGACCAAGCCAAAAGCAGCCTGGTGGCATCCGAAGTACAAGGTCTACAGCAGTGGCCAGCTTGCAGGGGTGGGAGGGGACTTTTTGCTTGTGCTCTCCCCTCCTCAATAAACTACGCATCATGTACTTCTCTGGTGTGGAACGTGTGGTTCCCTGGGGGTCCTTGGAAGGATTTGAGGGTTTGTCATCTACCCTTTCTCCTAGAAGGTGGAGCACCTTTGGGTTTCCCCTCCACCTTCCCCTACTTTCACTGAGACTGGGGAGAGGCAGACTGGAACCAAGGGAGGCCTTGGTTCATTGGGGGCCAAGGATGGGGTCCTGAGGGTTACCCTGCTGGCCACAAGTGCATGGACATCCTGGTGAACCGGCCTGGGGCCCCCAGAACGCTGCCTGGGCTTTCAGAGTGAAGAGGTACGAATACCCTTGTGTGGCCAGAACACTACAAGTCCTCTGCTCTCATGGGCTTCGATCTGCTGGACCACAGGCCAGAGGACACAGGGACAGCTCCGTCCTAGTAAAGCCCCTCAGCAAGCTATCCAAAATCTATCACAGAGGGACGACACTCCTCTGACTTTAGCCCACTGACCTGAGGGAGCCTGCATCCCAGCCAGAGGCCAGGCTTCCTGGGAAAGGACTACTTGGATCCAGCAAGGGAAGGGGGTGGGCGTGAACAAGAAGAGAAAGCAGAGGGCAGAGCAGGGTCTGAAGAGCCAAGGAAAAGGGCTGTGGGCCTGCGGCAGGCACATACACTGCCTGAGGGGTGCTGCACAGGGAGGCCTGGTCTGCTCTGGCCATCTCAGTGGCCTCCCATGGGGCTGGGCAGACAATTTTGTGAGGGTTGGCTGCTGCTCCCCACAGCCCCTGGGCCAATACTGCTTTCCCCAGCTACTGTACCCTGAGGAGTACCCTCCCAAGTGTCCATAGTCCATCTGCACAGCCCTCTGGTAGGCAGAGCTGCCCTTTAGGACCCATCCCTGGGACTGAAGGGCAAAGAGGTGCTGCTCCTGGCCTCTAGAGCTTTCCAGACTGAGTCCCCTGGGCCCTGCTAGAGGGCTCTGCTGCAGAGGAGGGGGCAGCTGGAAACCCAGGCCTGGCCCATTCTTCAGGGACAGCTGAGCTGCTGCCTGGCCCGGGCTTGGGTGTGCTCAGGGCCATCACCTGCCACATGGAGGTGTGCATGGCATGAGGTCACCTGTCTAGAGGCCCCGGGCCTGTGCTGGGGACCGGGTGATGTCATCTCTGAGCACCACTCTTCCCCACAGTTGCAGTCACTTCTACTGGGCTCAGAACTGTGATTCGGCTGCAACTGGGGAATCCTTTCTCCCTAGTTCCTGAGAATGCCTCCCAGGGCTTGGGGTACAAGGCATCCCTCACTGGAAAGCACGAGGAAGGAGGTCAGCAGAACTCCATTGTCTTTCTCGGTTGTCGCTGGTCTGTCCTTGCCAGGCATGATGTGGGCGTCAGCTGGCTTAGCCAGGAGGAGCCCTACTGAGCAGCTCGCGAGGCTTGGCTTTTCACCCTGGCTCTGTCCCGTCTGGCTCCGGCTCGATCCTGAGATCCTGTAAGATGAAGACCACAGCAAGGAGGGCCAGACAGGACTGGAACCTTGAGCTTGTGTGAAGCAGGGGTTCTGTGTGCTTGGCTGCATGAGCTCCGAGTGGCTCCTGTCACCCAGTGCTGACCCCTCCTGTCCTTTAGATCTGACTGTCGGGGGCCAGGAGATGCCTTCCTCTCCAGCAGGCGGGAAGGTGGAGCCCCACGCCTTCTGGACCCTGCTTGGGCCTTCAGGATCCCTGGTGGCACCAGAGACAATTCCATTTTTTCTTATTGCCAGTGCTCAGCACCTGAACAGGCCTGAGGAGCGGGGCTGGGACACAACAGTGGGGTGGGAGTGGGTGGTGGAAGAGGAGATGTGACAACCTCATGGAGGGGCGTCAGGGCAGTTCCGGATGTGGGGCAGGGGAGGGCTGAGACACTGTGGGAAGTCGGGAGCCCAGCTGTGGCCTGAGATCCTGGCAGTACCAGCCCTAGCTGCGTGCCCTTGGGACCCTGCCCAGCCTGTCAGCTTAAAGGACAGTTGTGAGCATCAAAGACAACTTGACAAATAGTGTCTGCTTAGTGAATGCTCAGTAGTGGAGAGATTGTTATTATCATTGCAGAATAAGCAAAACTAAGGGTTATGACGACATCGCAACGCGAGGCATTCAGCAGCTTGTCTGTGGAAACAGCGGGTCTGGCTTCCCACCTCTGAGGTTCCTGCAGTTCTAGAATGTAGCCAGAAGAGGGCAGCATTTTACCACCTCAATGGGCTCTAAGCCTCCCTCTTCCGCCCGCTGTCAGGAAAGGTACCACAGCCCTCGAGCTGGGTGGCCAGGCCCTTTCTCCATTCTGCGCTAGCTAACGAGACGCTTCTGGCCTAGCGCGAATCATGGGCCTGCAGACTCACGGCCTGAGCGGAATGAGGGCTTGCTACCATGCCACTAGCCTGCCCAGGAAAGTGGGCAAAGAGGCCGCGGGTTGCATGGGGGCAGCGGCCCTTCTGCATAGGCACTGTCCCTGGCTCTGTCTGCAGGAGCCTGGCCAGAGGAGGGGCTGGGCAGCTGTGCCAGCTTCCTTGCTGCAGCTCTGTCCTTCTCCCATCAAACCTCAAATCATCTCCCAAGAGTGACCGAGGCAGTTTTATCTTTCTGAGTATTGACGATTACGTTTCAAAATGATCTGTTGTTCAGCCACATAAACATGGGAGATAAACGCTAATTGCTTGGTGGATGTGCCAACTTCTGGTTCCTGATTCCTCACCATGCCAAGGCGGGGAGGCGGGGAGGAGGCAAGGGGAGGCTGGGGCCCCCAAGCCTATATTTCAAGAGGGTGGGGTAGTGAGTGGGTGAGCCAGGACCCCATTCCCAGGGCACGGGAGTGGACAGGGAGCCAGGGACGAAGGAAGGTTCTGGAGCTCTGTGGCTCACGGCCTGTGGTCAGATAATCTCAGATGGACAAGTGACTGGCCTCCTTGCCGGCCTGTTGCTGGGCCTCAGCACCTACCTCAGCATTTCTCTCAGGCTGGTCCTGTCCTTGGTGGGTCTGAGTTCGTGGACTGCCAATGGGCACCTTTGTCTAATAACAGAAGCTGATCTAGCAGTGGGAAGGGCAGCCCCAGAGAGCCTCATGGAGCGGGGCTCCATTTTCTCTAGAGAGGAAGTGTTATGTAGCCGATGAATTAGGGCTCCGGCTGGACCAAGTGACCTGGACCCAAGTGGGGCCCACTGCACAGGCCCAGATGAGAGGGAAGTTCAGGGGCCCTATAAGATGTAGCACAGGAGAGGTGTGGGAGAAGAGACCGTGGGTCTCTGTGTCCGAGGCTCTGCTTCTGTGTATTCAACCAACAATGACTGAAAATGTGAGAAAAAATTGCATCTGTACCAAACAGGTAGACTTTTGCTTGGCATTATTCCCTGAACAATACAGTGTGACAATTTACATGCCATTTACATTGTATTAGATACCCATGACTGAGAGATGATTTAATGTACACAGGAGGATGTGCACAGATAGGTTCTGTGTGTGTTCCATGCTGCTTCATACAAGAGACTTGAGCATCCATGGAGCTTGGTGTTGGTGGGGTTGGGGGGTAGAAAACTAATCTCTCGTAGACACAGAGCAGCTGCGTCTGAGTCGTGGCAAGATTTAGGCATGGCTAGTAGGAGGCACAGGTGCTGCTGTGGGGAACTGGCAGTTAGCCAGGGTGGTAAGGACAGCGTCAAGGACGGGCCGGCGGGCTGATCTAGGTGCGTGGGCACTGGGCGCAGTGTAGGGCAGTGGGAGGTCAGCTCTCTGGTGATGGGACAGCAGGGGTGAGACCTACGATGGGCAGGACTGGGAGGAGCAGTCCGCCCTGACCGGGAGATGAGATCCCTGTGTGATGAGTTCCCGTATGTGAGTTGCCCTATGTGGCAAGTGGCAAGGTTGGAGCCTGCATCACACAGCCTGTGTAAGCTCAGGCCAGGGGCCAGGTCAGCACTGAGAGTGGAGAACCAGGGTGGTGCCCGAAGACACTGTCTGCAGGATCCATGGTGATAGTGGAGTTCTGGGTGGACATGGGCGGGGAGCAGAGCAGGCCGCAGTGGCTTGGGAATGGCCTAGGACAGAGGGCTGGGGCAGCTGGGGGAGCTGGGGGAGCAGGTCCTAGCTGCTGCAGGGTCCCAGTGCAGGGAGCAGGGCGCAGCTCAGCAGCTAAGGGCTAAGGCACAGGAATTTCTGCTGCAGGATGAATGTGCAGTAGCTACACAGTCACAGTTCAGCCCTCCTGTGCCCATGAGGGAGCAGCAAGCTGTTCTGAGCTGAATCTTAATTGTGCCTGGGAGCACCTGGGTCAGCAGAACAGGGTACTTATTCTCCCTGTCCCTCAGTGTTCCTATCTGCAAAATGGAGCTAATAACGGTGACCACCAGAGTTTTGGGGTGGACTGAATAAGTGACAGGAAGTAAAGGGTCACCACAGTGGCCAAAGCCTTATAACCATTCTGGGAACAGGTGCTCAGGGAACAGGTGGAGAACAGAACAGAGCTTGACCTTTTCTCTCCCTGCTCTTTCCTGACCCCTACTTTCACTAGTGGCAGTGTGGGCAGGGAAATCCAGCCTGCTGTCTCTTCCAGGCTACCTGCGGGAGACAGGTGGGTGGAGCCTTGCCTTCCCTTGGACATGCGGCTACAGGTCCTCAAGGCTGCACCAGCGGAGGAGCCAACTGCAGGAGGGGCAGAAGCAAGTGTTGTCCACGTGTGCAGGGCCAGCCACTACATGCATGGGTGGCCGGGGTAATTAATTTACACACTTTATCCTGCTTAAACTAATAAGCTTCTTTGTCCTCTGCTGCTGAGCTGAGCCTTCATGCTGGGCCTGCTTGAGATGTCATCTGGTTCCCAGGGCAGGCTGATGCTCCCCTCTGGCTCTTGTCCCAGCCAGAGGCTTCAAGTCCCAGCTCTTGAGGCCACTTGTTTTGGCTCTCCCAAGCCTGCTGGTCCTCGGAGGCTACAGAGCCCATCAAGGTGCTGGTCAGCACAGAATAGTCAACCCTCTGTGTCTGCAGGTTTTGCATCCATGCATTCAACCAAATGCAGATCAATTTTTTTTCCTTAAATTTCCCTTGTTCTGAACACGCACAAACTTTTTTCTCATCATTCCTTGAACAACACACACAACAACGTTTTACACAGTGTTCTCTTTGTCGTGGGTGCTGCAAGTCATCTGGGGAGGATTTAAAGCATCTACAAGGATGTGGGCTGAATGCAATAGTATACTTGTCATAAAGGGACTCAAGATGCCACAGATTTGGGTACTGGGGGGTCTGAGGATCAATGTCCACGGGGACTGAGGGATGGCTGCACCCCCAGCTGGAGGCCCAGGGTCACTCGAGATCGGCACAGCTTCCCAGCACTCCTAAGATCCACTGTCTCTGTTGAGAGCCCCAGGGAGTACGGGGTTATCCTCTGGGTACCACTAAGGAATCCAGGCCATGGAGGGTGGGAGGTGCACCACACCCTGCTGAGAAGGGGGAAACGCACAGGTCTGTTTGCTTGGGTGAGGATGAAGCTTCCTGGGTCCACCCGAGACCCTAAGGGAGGAAAGGGATGCCGCCAGGCAAGGCAGGAGGAGACTCCTTGTCACTCCTGCTGGACCTCATGAGTCTCAAATGTGGTGCATCTATTACACATTCAAAAATGCATTGGCTGTTGAAAAATAAATTCAAGTTTAGTATAAACGGTACAGGAATATCCTGTGTGCTGGGAGCAAGGGTCTGGAGAATAAGTCCTGGTCGCATCTTATGAGTGAGAGGTAAGAAAGAAAAGTAAGTGCTTAATTCTAATAACTGTCAAGGGAATTAATTATGCAACACCAAGGGAAGTTCGAGTCTGCTGGGGTCACAGAGAAATGCAATGGGTAGTCCAGGAGAACTTCCTGGAGGATGGGTGTTAAGGTGTTTTGAAAGGGCCGGATGGAGAAAGATGGGAAGGGTGAGGTGGTTGGGCAGCACTAAATGTGGATTCCTGCTGTGACCCGAGCACTGGGGCCTTAGTTCTCCTGCTCATCACATGGGAAGGCTGCTCAAGGAGCTGTAGGGAGAGCTGTCAGAGCCCTGAGAATTTCAGCTGCCTCCAGCCCACCTGGAGCATTGGGGTGCGGGCACCGCAGGACCCACTTCTGTGCTGGCAGCTCCTTCACAAGGAGACTCTCTCATTAGCTGAGCAGAGCGGTTCAGCTCCTTCCGGCTGCTTCCCCCTACTTAGGGATTCCACTTGTATGCTCAGATTCCAAATCCTTCAGGATTTAATATCCACTCTGTAATCTACTGGCACCAATAGGCATTATCTAACTAAACCTTAAATTGAAAATGCTAGGCTTCCATTTTCCTGGAGCCACTGGGAGAAGCTGGGGCTCTCTTCGGCCGATGTAATTTACTCTTGCACTAATTAAAGCGCTTCACTCTGCTCTCCTCGAAGGCATGCAGCTGGCCACTCCCACTTCCAGTGGGACACGAGGGGCAAGGCCCAGCCAGGCTGGATGCTCGTTCCTGCCTCTGTCCCAAGCATCTTTTGCTCTGAGCTCCCCTCATTTCCACAGAGATCAACAGGGCACTTCCTGCAGTTGCGTTCATCCGTTCTTTCACTCACTCATCCACCCCCTCCGTCCCTCACGTATCACACGCCCTGTGACAGACACAGGAGTAAGAGATGTGGCTGTGTTTTCAGATTCTTCCCAGCTAGCCCCTCCCCGCATTTGCCAGGATGGTTTTATACAATGGTGACTTCCGTAGGAAACATGGCTCCCGGAGGAGCCCCAGGACACGAGGGGCCAAACAGGCGATGTTAAGAAGGTGACTCTCCACCCCACGTTGTCTAAATCACTCTCTTTAAAAAAACAGACAGTTTAGGTTGCTGCTTTGTGCACAGATGCACCCGCTATTGTAAGCAATGACACAGAGCCAGTGCCCCGTTACAGTTTCCCGCGACGTTAATGTCTTGTTGCAGAAGTGCAGTGTCACTTCAAATCCTGGGTGGTGGCCTTGATGGGGTCAGAGTTCAAGGCAATTTTGTCCTTCAGGATCCCGACTTGGGCTTTACAGTAACTTCTCCTGTCCCTTCTTTCCACCGTCCTGCCCCTCCCACCCCACAACCTGTTCTCCATTTCTGTAATGTTGCCGCTTCCATGCGTGGAATCATGCTGTGTGTAATCTTTGGCTGTTGGCTTAGATAACTCGCTGGCCCCTTACAAGTTTGGTGAGCCAGGTGAGGACCACTGAACCAATTTATAGAAGTGCAAGCTAAAGCCTGTAGCAGAGTAGCTTGCAGGGGCAGGATTCAGGCTTGGGTTCCCCGGCCCCACTGGACTCTCAGATGATCCTCACTTTTAGGTATTGCTTGAACTGATGGACCTGCTGCCTGCTGGACACTGCTGGTGGCCTGGCCCTCCTCCATCCCTGTGGTTTCTTCCTGGAGGCTGACAAGGCAGCGCCAGTGCGTCCTGGCAGCCTGGGCTCCCAAGGGCAGGTAGCCCAGGACAATACCTCCTACAGTCAGGCGAAGCTGCCGTGGTGTGCAGAGCTCGCCTTGGGCTCAGGTGTTGTGCTCCGCCTGCCTGATGCCTCCCGAGGCTAGTCAACCCTCACAGCCTGGGATTGAGGTCTCAGACCCTCTGGTCAGGTGATCCTCCAGGCCACAGCAGGTCAGCTCTGAAGCAGTGTCACTCACAGAGCTAACCAAGCGTAGGATTGCTGTGATTGCTAGAGCGAGCACCCTACATCCACCCCTGGAGTCAGCCACTCGCTAATCCAACTCTCATCTGGGTCCTGTTCCTGCTGCATCCTGAAAGAGCGGCCGAGGTGGGGCCGTGAAGCCAGTGTCTATGGGAGAGGGATTGGTGCCTCAGGCCCTGGTCCCTGTGGAGGGGCATAAGGCTCTTCTACATTCTGCAGGAGGGGATAGGCTCGCATGGGGGTGGGGTGCCCCAGGCTGAGCCACTGGCCTGAGCAGTTGAGAACTTCTGCACTGTAAGTGAGCAGGAGGGGGAGGCCCTGGCGACCCAGGTCCCTGGGCATCAGGAGTCCTCCTGAAGACAGAGCCAGGTTAGAGAGAGGGAGTTCTGATGGCTGATGATTGCGCATGTTCTGTTCAGTGACAAAGAATTTTGTAGAAACTGGAGGAATGCACAGTACAAGGCTGGGCATGGTGGTGCCCACCTGTAATCCCAGCACTTGGGAGGCTGAGGCAGGAGGCTCACTGCAAATTCGAGGTCAGCTTGGGCTACAAAGTGAGTTTAAGGTCAGCCTGAACATTACAGTGAAATCTTGTCTTTAAAAAAGTAAACTAGAATCCAACAGTGGAGCAGGCTGCTTTGTGAGGTAGTGTTATTCTCCCCAGGGAGAGCATTATTTCATTCTTCTTTGGACACATACTGACCATCTCTCTGGGAAGGCAACATTGTATGGCTCTGGAGCTCCAGAGATGGGGGTTCAAGTACCAGCTCTTCCACTTACTACTCCACCATCCTGAGCAAGCTGTGTGTGCCTCAGTTTCCTCACCTGCAAGGCAGAAATAATTACGGTTCTTTACCTGCCTCAGTGGAAGATTACAGAAGACCCCAGCCCCTTGCCTACCACCAGGAAAGGAGTCTTGCAGCGTGCTATTCCAGTGTAATCAGCTCTCTACCATGGATGAGTTGTGTAACAAATTCTCTACCACTAAGTGTCTGAAGAAGGATTTCAACCCAGGTCATCCCCTTGTACCAGGGGGTTGGGCACAGCTATGTGTTTGAATCTGAGCTGGGGACTTGTATGTAGAATCTACAAACAGCATTTACTGCTTGATAGTAAAAAGACAAGTAACCCAATTATAAAATGGGCAAAAGATCTAAACATCTATTTCTCTGAGGAAGATAAATAAATGGCCATAAAACAAACAAAAAAGATATTTCACATCATCAGTGGTCAGAGAAATGAAAAGCAAAACCACAATGAAATATCATTTCACACCCAGCAGGAGGGTGACAATCCAAAAGACACATAATAATGAGTGTTGGTGAGGACGAAGAGCAATTAGGACCCTCGGAGTTAGTATGTGGCATATAATACAGTGCAGACATTTCAGGAAACGTTAGTAGTTCCTCAAGTGGTCAGAGATAGAATTACCCTGGGGCCCAGAAATTCACTCTAGGTATATATTTGAAAGACTTGAAAACATACTTCCGCACAAACACTTGTACAGAAATATTCATAGGTGTGTGAGCAATGATAGCCCGAATGTAGAAGCAACCCAAGTGCCCATTGGTTGATGACTGAATAAACCAAATATGATTGGTCTGCACCACAGGAGTTGGCCATAGAAAGCAATGAAGAAAAAGAAAAAAGAAAGAAAAGAAAGCAATGAAGAACTTGGGGAGCATGGGTGCACCTGGGAAACATTATGCCTAGTGAAGTTCATCAGGCACAGAAGTCCAGGGTGTCCATGCTTCTGTCTCTGTGAAAGGCTGGAATGAACAAATATAAGGAGGCAGATAATGATGGTGTTTGTCTGGGGTTGTGGGTCAGGGAGTAGAAAATGGCAGCTAAAGTAGGGGCTTCCTTTTGAGGTGATGTGTAGGAGACACTTCCAGGTCCTCATCTCAGTCCAAGAAACCAATATTTGTAATCCCAAAGTTATGTTATTGGAATCCCACCAAGTTGATTCCAATCTACCACCCCATGCAACCCATGGCAAAAATGGAAGACACCAAATTATGCTTTTAATCATCGAGGAGTCGAGGGGCTCTAGGCCCAGCCATGAAGATGACTTTCCAGAACCAAGAGAGTGACCCAGGGCCTCACCTGGTTTTTATTCAGTGGGGGAGTGGCTTGAGGAGGATTGACTGAGAATTGTGGGAAGTAGGTGACTACTGTGAGCTGAGCTAGGTGGGTGGCCTACATTTACCTCTGCCATATGCAGAGAGGATATGCAGAGAGAGTAATCTGCATTATATAGTATTTAATGTTTTGGGAAGTCTAGGGCTTCAGCTTTGATGTAGTCTT
>PVKA01013691.1:28667-54552 GCA_004027165.1 Ctenomys sociabilis | reverse complement strand
GCTTCTAGTACTACGGTCATCCACTAGGAAAATAATTATTGAATTTTTGATATAATTCAGGTATAAAAAATAAGTAAGCAGCTACACTCTTAATTCACTGATAAGAGATATCTGCTAAAATAATGTCTGTAAGTATAATATCATGTATGCACCTTGTACAATACCAAAACGTTATGAAAGCAGTTTGCAATGTATTAATTTATCGAATCTGTATTGTTAAGGTGTCTTGAAACTGTCTGAGTGACATTTGTGCTTCAATAAAATGAAAATAAAAAAAAGAAAAATAAAAAAAAGAAAAAGAAAAGAAAAAATAAAAATAAATAGATTTGAAAAAAAAAAGAAGCTTGGGGCCATGTTTTCATGTCTATATTTCATATTCTTATAATGTGAGCTCCATGGGAGACTGTGTTACTTTTACCACTGTTTCTTCAATTCACAGGCCAGGAACATATTCAATAATTCTTTGTTGACCAACTGAGTGGATGAATGAATTTTGAGTATAGTGTAGAAATACAAGATCTTCCTCTAATTGTACCATTTCATACTGGAGCTTAAGAAATAATTGCTGTTGTGCAAAGACAGATAGATGGTAGGAACAAGGAGCAGTCTGGAGAGGAGAAGGGGTCAGGGTGGTCGGTGGAGAGGCAGAGGAAAAGGGAGGTCCCATCCATGGTCAGCGTGCGTCGGTTTGTGCATCCCCTTCCCAAAGGGCCTGTAATTATTATATATTGTAAACATATACTAACAAAAAATTTAAAGAAACAGTAGCCATGATCTCAATTAATGCTGTAAAATCAGGAGGCTAAAATGAAGGATAGAAGTATTAGCATGCTGTGCTAACTAATTTTGGAGCTTTAATTGTTATCTAGAAGAATGAAATTTGACTTGCTTATGCAACTCTATAGTGAGGTAGGAAAACAACCCAGCTGTCTCCCTTGCCTCAATCCATGCTCAATAAGAATGTGAAAGGCTGCGAAGATAGCTTGGCAGTCTAAGAGCCTGGCTGGCAAGTGCAAGGGCCCAGGTTTGATCCCCAGTACTACATGCTGTGCTGGCCCTGGAATCCTGGGTGTGCTACACCAGCCACACCGGCCTCCAAAACCAGGCATAGTGGCATACACCTGTAATCCCAGTGCTGGGGAGGCTGAGACAGAGTATCACTATGAGTGTGAACTGTGTAGTGAGACCTTGTACCAAATAAATAAATAAAGTTAAAAAAAAAAAACAATAAAAATGCGAGATTGGTGCTAAGGAGGAAATGCATGCAATAATCTCTCACCACCTATGGGCCCTGTCATTGGGACAACACCAGAGTTGAAATGCTTACCTGAAAAGAACAGTGAAAGTCTTACTGAAAACAAGTCGTTAGGGGAAAAATTACTGAAGCAGTACTAAAGATAGATTTCACTACACAGTAAGTACAACCTCTAGGAACAATATCTCCACTGTCAAGCAAACTAGATTTATTCAAGTTAAAAGTCAACACTAGGAAGAAGCTCTGTTTTTTCCTGCTGCTCCAGTATGGTTTGGAGCTGAAATGGCCCCGAAGACCCCCGTATTTGTTGAGGGCTCGGTCCCATATCTATGGCACCATAGGGAGGTAGTGGGGCCTTGAAGAGACAGGACCTCGTGTGAGGAAGGTCCCTGGGGCTGTGGCCTTGCTGGGGATGGTAGGGCTCATCAGGTCATCTGCTTTTAAACTGAAATATTCCCTCTGCAACATTCCAAAGATCAGATTACAAAGTCTGAATAGACAGAATAGAAAGTTAATTTGTATTTTGTGGTTTTTCACTTCGAAGACAAAATGGTGGCACATGCTTGTAATCCCAGCACGGGCGAGGCTGAGGCAGGAGAATTGTTGTGAGTTCGAGACCAGCCTGAGCTACAAAGTGAGCTTAAGGCCAGCCTGAACTGCATAGTGAGACCCTGTCTCAAAAAGACAAAAAAAAAAAAAAGAATAAAATCTCAAAAGAATTCTTAAAATCCTATTAAATGCTGGTGAGGATGGGGAGGAAAGGAAACTCTTGTCGTGTGTGGTGGTGAATACCTGCAGGCTGGAGCAGGAGGACTGCAGTGAGTTCAAGGCCAGCCTGAACCACACAGGAATTTCTTGACTCAAAGCCAACAAATAAAAACCAGCTCAGATTCACTGCTGATGGGAACAGGAACTTCGATTTGGGGATCCCCACTGACCAGGTCTGGCCAACCATCCTTTAAGTCCAGGAGGGGCAGACAACAGTGAAAGCAGGAAGGAGTATGGCCACACTGCAAAGCGCAAGCCAGTAGCTCAAGATCTGGCTTCAAGCAGCTGACAGATGGAAGCTTTGGGGAAGCAAAGAAAGTGAAAACAAAGATAAGGGTGTAAGGTGTGTACAGCCAGGGATTTGCGGAGCTGGCAGGCTGGCTCATCCTGATCAAGAGGTGGTCTGGGGCCCGCCAATAGCTCAGTGGATTAAAGTATCTGCTTAGACGAGGGGGCTGGGAGTTTGATCCCTGGGCCGGTTGTTCCGGCCCCACCCCCGGGATGCACTGAGACTGGGCATGCTGGTGTGAGCCCATAATCCCAGCACTTGGGATGCTGTAAATAGGATTCTATATATGCAGTGAGACCCTGTACATTCTGTATACACTGTCCTAAATACAAACAAACAAAAAAACCCCGAACAAACAAACAAACAAAAGGAGGTGGTCTGACTGGTCAGCATCTCGGGACTGGCTCTGCATACCAAGCTAGCCCTCACTGCATGAGGAGACAGTGCAGATCCCACCGTGAGTGCAGGCTCCTGCCTGGAGGGCAGCCCCACAGTTCTAGTGAGGGCTATTTCTTTCCCTTGGGTGGGGATGACCTCATTTTGAGACTGCCCGTGAAGCTCTGCTTTTCTTAAACCTGGGATGACTGAAGATTTAGGACATGACTGGAGACTTGTAGGTTTCTCTTGGAGTCTGGAGCTGGATACTGTAAATTCTGGCAGCTGGATGCCCCTGAAAATTACTTTGGTGATTCTTATCATGGTGTCCTGAATTTTGAAGGGAAGTGGGACACATGGGATATGCCTCCGGCTGATAAGCCTTTCTCTGCAGAGACTTCTCAGCTGTCTTTGTGCAGAGGGCAGCAGGTCCTGATGCAGAGTTCTAAGGTGATGAAGGAGACAAGAACAGACCTTGCTCTGTAGCCAGTTTGGAAAGCCAGTTTGGTTGGTTCTGACAAAACAACATTCTTTTACTACATGACCCAGCAACTGCAGTTCTTGGTATGTTTACCCAAAAGTAAAACACTTACATTTATACAAACACGAACATTTACGGCAGCTTTATATCCCATTTCTCTTCTTCTTCGTTTTTTGCGGTACCAGGGATTGAACTCAGTACCCTGCACTTGCCAGGCAAGTGCTTATTCTACTGAGGTATCTCCCTGGGCCATACGGCAGCTTTATGCATAACAGCTAGAATTTGGAAGCAACCAAAATAGCTTCAGTAGGTGGCCAGGTGAGACAGTGGACTAGCACTCAGCACTAAAGGAAAGGAGCTATCAAGCCATACAAAATCACAGAAAAAACTCAAATGCATAGTGATCAATGAAAGAAATCAGACAAGCAGGTGATAACGGTATGACTCCAAATATATGTTCTAGAAAAGACAAAACTGTGGACATGTTAAAAAGATTGGTACTCGCAAAGTTAAGGGAAGGGTGTTGTAGTGCTGAATAGAACAAACACAGAAGTTTTATGGTAGTGGAAACACTCTGGTATGATAATGGAGACGTGTGATTTTTGTCTGTCCAAACCCACACCTAAGAGTGGATTCTATCCTGAACCCGGGACCCTGGTGGGCCGTGCTGTCAGCGCAGGTTCCCTGACTGCAAGGAGGCCACTTCTATTAGGGAGGCTCCGTACCTGGGGAATCTCTGTACCTCCTTGTCAATTTTACTGTGAGCCTGCAACTGCTTTAAAAAGTGAAGACTAATCATTTCAAAAAGTCACGTGTCGGAACGTAGTAACAGGCCATTGTGAGCCCTGCTCACGGTAGTCCATACGGAGGGGAGAGAGGACTAGAGGCCCCAAGCGCAGGGGCCCCTAGGCAGATGGCTTCCTCCCGTCACTTGCTGTCCCCCAGCCCTGGTGACCTCCTCAACACTTCCAGGGGCCGAGAAGACGCCACAGTCCTGGGGGTTGAGTCGGTGGTAGCAGGTTCCTCTCCTCCTCCAGTTGCAGGAGGCATTTAAGGCTGTGCAAGTTGAGATCTGTGGATAATTAAACTGGAGAAAAGGTCCAAATGGGTTGTCAAAACAAGGAGGGCCCGCGGCTTATGTGGGGAATCAGATAGCAGAGTCCGTTTGTGGGAGAGAGTGGGCTCGAGACAAAAAACAAAAAGCAGCAGGAAGAGCGATGTGTGGGAGGCTCTCCGGGTGAGCATCCGAGCCGGTGCAGCTGTGTGGCTGGGCCTCTCCGTGCTCCTGGGGTGGGTGTCGCCCGGCTGGAGCTCCAGCCAAGGGCTTCAGATGAGCCGCTCAGCGTCTCCCCCTGGCCCTGACCCTTACTCTTGCCGCCTCATCTCTCCTGAGCTTTCTGCATATGCATTTTCTCCCTTTGAGGACTTTTGATCAGATTCAGGTGTGCTAGTGTGAGACACCCGGTGTTTTTCCATAGCTGGCCCCAGTGCAGGGTGACTGAGGTGCAGAATGGGTGTGGTGGGAGCAAGCAGGGGGCCATCTGCCACTAAGGAGAGCTCTCTCCTCGGATGTCTGCTGCCCCTGCTCCCTGAGTACCCCCAAGGGTGATGTGATGTGGGCAGAAGAGCCCTGAATGCCAAGCTCAGGCCTCTGGCATGGAGGGAAAGCCCTTCACGCCTGAGGGCGCTGCCGGCTGACCACACCTGGGCACCCCAGGAGGCACCCCAGGAGGCACCCCAGGAGGCACCCCAGGAGAGACGGAGCTGGAGAGGCCTTTGTTCAAGGAGGTGTGAAGAGAGGGATGCCCAGGGCACTGGGGAAACAAGAACAACACAGCAGCCATGGAAAATCGGAACCGTGACGGCGTGGCGACGGCGTGGCCGGCCTGGAAGCAGGAAGTACTGGGACCAGAGCGCGGGGGAGGCGGAGGAGCTCTTCCTTGAACAAGCTGCATATTTCAAGAAATGTCACTGCAGATGACAGGGTTGATGACAAAGTAATGTCCAACAGGCCTGATCAAAAATATGGTAACTTTAGTTTTTTAAAAAATTTATAATGATAGGGGCTGGGGAGATAGTGGTATATGCATCTGCCTAGCAAGTGAAAGGTCTTGATTCCAATCCCTAGAACCAAACAAATTTTTTATAAGAATAAAAACCACATCACAATGAATTCCCTTCGAAATCCTCCTCTCACTTCACACACACAAGTCTTATTCCCCCTGCTACTTCCTGCAGCAGCTCTGGAGGCCTCTCTCCTGAGGGTCTTCAGCTCTGCCGTCCTGGCTGCCTCAGTGTGCTGAATAGATTCAAACTGTTTTCCTTTCACAGCCGTTTTGCCTTTGGAAAGAGCGAGAAGTTTCACAGTGTCAGATCCAGTGACTGAAGTCACTGAGGATGCAGAATCTTGTTTTATGAGCTGCCTTTCTGTAGGACGAAGCTCGGTGGCAGCAGTCGCTACATTTTTTATCACACCAAGTGTAGACCCTCAGGAAAGAGAGCCGCAGAGCTGCTGCCGACAGTGGCAGGATGTGGGATGAGCACGCTCAAAGTAAGGGGAGATTTGAGGAGGATTCGTGGCAGTGCGGATGTTTTAAGCCTCACTGTATATCCCATAAATGCCAGCGGCACAGTTAGCAGTGAGTACCTGCTGTGCATCGCAGTACGATCCTTGGTGCTTCCTTGGGAGCATTTTCTTTGTGTAGTCATGATGCACCCTGGAATCGCTGCAACCCACGGCTGGCTGGTGATCTCCCTGGAGAGTTCTTCCAGAGTCCTCTGCACTCAAGTGAGGAGAACTTTGCCTGTTGATTATCATAAGCAAGGTGGCTCTGAACATGTTGTACACAGGTTCTGGCAGCTGGGTGCTTGCATTTCTTTAATGTGTGACCTGGTGATTAGACTGCGGATGGATTTGGCTAAGCGCATAGGCAAGTGCCCGCCCAGTAGGAAGAGGACCACAGTCGAGTGAATGGGCTGTCCATCGAGGCCACAGAAAACCCACTTCCTGTACGTTTTCCCTGAAGGAGTTAAGCATTTCCAAGAATGAAGGAGTTAAGCATTTCCAAGAATGAAGGAGTTAAGCATTCCCATCTGGGACCTAGTGGGCCTCCGACGAAAGAGCAACATCTAATCCTCCTCTTAGATCTGAATTTGGGGAACGTGCACCTAGACAAATGGCACCACAACCTTCCCTCAGGAGCAGAAAGACTTCCTAGCTGCCTTGGACCTCCTAAGCCACCTTTTCTCCAGGAGCAAGTTTGTCCCCCTCTCCCGCCAGGAACAGGTTCTTCAGTGGAGCCTCCATGATCACCTGCATTTTTGTATCTCATTCACACTTTAGTTTGAGCTAGTATTTGGCTCTTCCAACTGCTAACCCATCTCGCCAGATGTGACACCCCTCCATGACGGAAGGAGACTTCCAGTAGCGAACGTAAACCTCATTTCCATTCTGCCTGCCAGCTGATCAGCTGAAGGCTTCTGTCTTTCTTGGAAGGCCTAAGAGAAGGCTGCAAGACTCTTTCTCTGACACCCTCTACCACCCCCTCTAAAGTGGCAGCCCTAAGGGCACACAGTTTTCTTTCCAAAGCAAATGTGAGGTTCATTTCACTGAAGATTTCAAGTGAAACTTAGGACTCTAACTTTCTAGCCTAACTGAGAGGGATCATGGTTAATTCTAACGTGTACCAAAAATTGAGCCAAGTTGTGATTTTAGGTTTTATATTTTTTAAATTCCCACTTTCTTGATGCCAGTTTCTAATCAGAATGATTCTGCTTCCTCCCTCCCATAAGCAAACACAATACCTCCTTTTCTTCTTTTAAAAAAATCATTTATTTATTTGGTACAGGGTCTTGCTATGCAGTTCAAACTCATAGTGATCCTCTTGTCTCGGCCTCCCCAGTGCTGGAATTACAGGTACGTGCCACCATGCCAGATTTTGGTGGCCAGCATGGCATGTAGTACCAGGCATTGAACCCAGATCTTTGCTCTTGCCAGGCAGGCACTTAGACCACTGAGCTATATCTCCCGCCCTCCTTTCACATTAGTTTGTAGTACCCTCTTCACTATGTGTGACTGGACTCAGATAATTTAAGTTCCCCTTCCTCTACATAAAGAAATACTTCATGTGGCTTAGTGGAAAAATAAAAATAGGTTGATTTATAATAGAAAGGCAAGTAAATGTTAGCACATACAGGCAATCTCACCACTCTTCCAGCGCGCAGGGTGAAGCCATTGAAGGGTGTGCTTGAGTTAAAATCAGCACCTGACACCTGTGAAGATAGAGCTGTAAAGTGTGTTTTGTTGGTGACCCACACTCTGCAAGTAGCATTTTTGCTGGTGACATGGTTATCTGAAAAGGTGCGAATATCTTGGAAGAGTTTCAAACAGAAGCACAATCTGCCTTTGAGTCAAAGGGTGGAAAATTCAGGGCATGTTAAACCCATAAACAAAGTAAAAAACATTTTGTGTAGGTGGAATTAAGCTCTGGCTCAGCTGCTAAGCAAGCCCGGCCCTTACCTGAACGGCTGCTGGGTCATGAAAAGTTCGCAAGATGAGGAAAGACCAGCAGGGAAGGTTGTCCCTTAGATCTCATAGCGCCCTTTGGTCTCCACCCACTGTCAGCAGTGCCTTCCTCCCCCTATTCTTTGACAACAAAAAGAGGCTTTAGCCTTCTCAAAAGAGCACCCACTGGAAAACAGCTTTAGGTCAACTCACAGGGAGTTAATTACCAAGGGCGTTTCTACACCTTTCTCAAAGTTCTCGGTACAAGTTTCACCCCAGCTAATCAGTACCACGGCTCTGGAAGTTATGAGACTCACCCACAGAGAAACCGTGGCCTCTGCCAGACTTCCCTAGAGCGAAGACACTCCTGCAATAGCGTCCAGAAAGTGTCTAGGTTTCATCCAGTCTGGCTATTAGCCTCCTTACTCCTTAACCACTCGGTGGGGCTCCTCTGAACAAGCAGATCTGCCTCGGAGGGTGTGTGGGGTCAGCTTCCTTTGGAGTAAGAAATGGATGAGGCACAGGCTTTGGGGTAAAAGTCAGCTACGAAGTGAGGGCGAGACTCTGGGTCAGCACCTAGGAGCACCGCTTGATGGAAGCTGAGGTGCTCAGGGAGATTTCAGGGTTGTACGGCTTGCACACCACCCAGGCCAGAGCCTGCACACCATGGTGCGTGCTGGTTTTCCAAGGTACAGTTTGTGTAGCTGGGAATGGATCTGGGAGCCCAAGGAGAAGGTGGTGTCACAAGTCCAGACATGCTGCCCTCATAAAAGGATCAAAGCTCTGAGATCCCTGTGCCAAAGCTCCTGCAGTGTGTGACAGAAGCCCAAGTGAGACGGGTGGGAGTGAAATTGAAAGAGACCCTGTGATGATTTCCTAAGGAAAATCACCTGTTTGGCAATGGCTGGGCCTACAAGTTTGTTTCCTGCACCCACACGTGCTCAGACTCACAGGAAAGCCCAAGGCTTGTGAAATTCCAAAGCTGCTCTGGGCAGATCAGCATCTCCGATTAACCAGGGGCTGAGGGGTGGTGCCCTGCTCTTGTCTCCGTCCTGAGTTCCCTCCTGTCTGCTCTACTCTCAGGTTTCTTTAGTTCTGGCCACATCATTTGTGCAGTGTCTCACGGATCACTTAAAGGCGAACTCTGTTACCGCCTGGGCCCCCCTCGCCTCCCCTAGCACATACTTTCGGCCTTTCCTCTCTTCTGGCTGGCTTGACCGCTCGCAGTGAGCACCATCGTGTCAGCGTGAAGCAGCACAGCTCAGCTCCTGCGCACGCGCAGACCAAGGAGCCCCAGGCGCTGCTCAGCCCTTCCTGTCCCTTTGCACAGCACCAGGTACTGGGCGAGGGCAGACTGCGGAGCATAAATTCCACCGCTCTCTTCTCCTTACATGGGATCTGAACCCAGTCTTGTCCACAAGTCAGAGTCCACAGCACACAGCCTGTCCCCAGAGGAGCCGGGCTGGACATCTGGACACCTGCGCTGTGGCCGTTTATGTTCCTGACATACGTTCCCAGGCCCTTGAGGGCAGATTAGCTGAATTCTCTCCTCTTATTCTGATGGTCAGGCTCAAGCTGTGACATGGTGGGCACTCCGGGGCAGCTCTGCAGCTGCTGTGGCCAGTGCCTGGCCCCGATCTCGCTGTGCTGAAAGCAGGAGAAATGGCTCGCAAGGCACGCGCTGATCTCCAGTAAATCACTTCCCAAATCTGGTGCTGGGTTTCCTGGTGTCTAACCTTTTCTGCAGAAAGGAAAACTCTTACCTTCTCATTATCATTTTTAAATTATAGTTTGGAAATCAAAATGCTACCAACCTCAGGTAAGAACTGTAAATATTTGAGAATGTACTCCACAAGCCTTTATCCTGAGAAGTAGTTTTAATTTTTAAGTTTTGTAAGGAATAACCTTTGGGGGAAAGAGTGCTGGAGAATAAATGTGGGGCCTCTCTTGCTCTTGGTGAGCGCTGTACCACCGAACTGCATCCTCAGCTCCATCTATCTTACTTTCTTTACTTTGCAACATGTTACAGTTTTGCTGCCCACAACATTGTCTAGGAATATGTTCTGTATTTTGCCTTTTTTTGGTCCCATAAACAATGTGATGACCAGCTCTGTATATGAAGCCTTTCTTATGTTGGTGACTGTTTTCTGAGGATATAATTCTGAAATAGGAATTACTGGGGGAAAAGAATATAAGCCTTTCCCCCTTTTCAGAATTGGGGATTGAATCCCAGACCTTTACAATAAACTACTTGCCTGGCCCTTTTTCACTCGCTATCTTGAGACAAAGGCTTGTTGAGTTACTGTAACTGGGCAAAAACATGCAGCTCACCTGCCTCCCAGAGTGCTGAGAATAGGCAGGTACCAGCATGCCTGGCTGGTAGAGGCGTTTTAAGGCTCTAAATCTATGCCTTGGCCTTGCATGTTTAAAGGCATCATGAGTAAAGATGGTTCCTTAACAAAGACCTGAGAGGGAGTCTTCAAATTCCAGCATTCAGCCTAACTTATTTCATGACTTAATATTGTAGTTTGCCCTTTTCTTTGTCTCAGTTTCAAGCAAAACTATGAAAGGCTGAGACTGCATTCAAGGCCAGCCTCTCCCCCTTGCTTATAAAGTGTGCTTTCTGGGTGTGAGAGGCGAGAACTTTAAATCTCCCTCTGGAAAAACACACAGTGAAATTAGAGATGTGGGACCCGCTGCAGAGCCATCTCCGAGTGCATGTGTTTTTCCAGTGCTGGGGGAGAGAGGTGGGAAAGCCTTAGATAAAATAAAGCCAAGACCAACTCCTGGGGCTCCTGCTCTTAATCTAAGAGCTTTATTCTTCTTAGCCCAGGATGACCCATACACACACAAAGCACAGCCGCCTGGCGCGGAATCCTGCACAGGGCTCCTGAAGGTCATTTTCTCAGATAAAGGAGATGGCCCTGGTGGGGGAGTGGCCTCTGCACGTTGGCCAAGGGTGCCCGGTGCTGGATGGGTGGCTGAAGCTTCCTCCAGCCCCAGGAGAGGCAGTGGCCCTGCTTACTGAGGAATCATTCGAAAGAAAACAGCGGCTGGAATACAATGAAAGCCAGAATGTGGGTTTCTGAACCCTCTAAATTCCAAAATCAGAGCCCTGCTGGCAGGTTTAAAATGTATAGAAAAGTGGCTGACCCTCATGACCATGTGTGTGTTGACTCTTCACCCTCCTGAAAGGGTTTTTTAATCCAGATGTGGACAGTTAGGGGGTCGTCAGCTGTCCCCAGGTTGACGGGCGGAGCAGGGAAAGCAAGTGGCTTCCCCAGATCCAGAGTATTGAATTTTACTGCCCAGGAGCAGGCAGGGAGAGAAGGTATCCCCTAGTCCCCCAAACACCTCTAAACTGGCATCATTCATAGGGTACAAGGACAGCCAGGCCTGGGTCCCCATAAGTGGACCTTGGGCCTTCACTGGTCCTTGTGGATGGTGCCCATGCATCCTGCATAGCCGGGTTTGTCTTATAGTCTTCACCTCACTGAGCAGCTCTAGGAGGCAGACACTACTCACCTCAGGCTGGAAGCCATGGGTGGTGCCACACCACAGCTCTGTGCCCACCTTTCTGTCTTCTCTCCTCACCAGCAGCTGGCTCAGGTCTACTTTATGTCTGGCTTATGCTTTACAAACAGGCCTCCCTTTTGTAGGCTGGCTTCCCTCGAGCCTGCCCACACCAGGCCTAGGGAGACTCCCTGCAACAACCTCATGAGTAAGGTGTGCTTGGGCTCCCGTGGTTCTGGGGGAAGCCACCACTCTGCATAGGATGCAACTGCGCCATGCGCCAGGGTCCCAGGGCTGCTCTTCCCCAAAACACTTCCATTGTTTGCAAGGAACTGTTTTACCTGCAGGCCTTTCTTACCCTTTTCCACTTAACTAAGTCCACTGCCAGACTCCTCCAAAGGCCATACAGCACTGCTCCCCAGCACCAGATGTGGCTTCAGGAGGTGCAGTCCACCACTTCTGTGATGACCAAGCCCCCAGCCCATCTCACACCCTTCAATGTATGCTCCTTGGGGCAGGAATTCTTTCTCCCACCTTAAGGGTCTAGGCGTGCATCACTTATTTTGAAAAGTGAAAGAAAAAAAATTAGTAAAATAAACAATGGGAAAAAAAAAGTCCTGTGCTTTCTGATTGAACTCTATTATGTGGGTCCCAAGTTTTCTCAATTTGAATATTATATCTTGTTAGTATTATAAATATTGAAAAGATGGGAACTTGGGCTGGCCAAATAGCTCAGTGGATTAAAACGCCTGCTTGGGCGGACACGGGCCAGGAGTTTGATCCCTGGGCCTGCCATGCCGGCCCTGCCCCCATGCACGGAGATGGCAATTGAGACGGGGCATGGTGGCACATGCTTGTAATCCCAGCACTTGAGGGGCTGTAAACAGGAGGATCACAATGAGTCTGATCTGTGTGTGTGTGTGTGTTTACCTATATTCCTTAGGTTGAGTTCATTACACACATTAGACCCAGTTAGACCCAGTAGACCCTGTAGACCCCGTCTTAAATAAAAAAAAAAGATGGGCACTGTGTGTGTGTGTGTGTGTGTGTGTGTGTGTGTGTGCGTGTTTACCTATATTCCTTAGGTTGAGTTCATTACACACATTGTTTGTCACAGTGAAATTCTAATGTTCAGGTTTTTAGAAAATAGAGTTGCATGTTTCATGGCAAACACATGTTTTATGAATATATAACACTTCCCACAGAATAAGATCAAATGCAAATATAGCACCGTCAGCAGGAATTTGGACTCGTGTTGTGCACCTGTTAATGGGTGAGAGTCTAATGGACAGAGTAGATAAACAGCTTCTTTAGAAGAGGTTTTGTGGCTGAGCATGGTGGTGCATGCTTGTCATCCCAGCACTTGGGAGGCTGAGGCAGGAAGATTACAGAGTTTGGGGCCAGACTTAGGCTACATAGTTCAAGGTCAGCCTAAACTACATAAGGAAACTTTGTCTCAAAGACAACAAGGGGCTGGGGAGATGGTTCAGTGGCATAAGCGCTTCTCTGGCAAGTGCAAGGGCCTGAGTTCAATCCCTGGTTCCACAAAAATATAAAATTAAATTAAATTTTAAAAAAGTTCAGTGTATTATTAGGACAGGGAGATGGCTCAGTAGAATAAGCACTTCCCTGGCAAGAGCATGGGCCTGAGTTCAATCCCCAGTTCTGCCAAAAGACAACAACAAAAAGAGGTGTTCTCTGTAACAGGAATTACTATTTCGGTTCCCAGGTGGCATCTCCAATACTGCATATTTAACAATTCAATTAGCCATTCCCAAGTGAAGCATTCTAATTGATTATTTTTCATCCTCTGTTGGTGATAAAGATAACGGTAACGGGTGTTTCTGTGGAGTAAATTGGCTTCTTTGCTTGGTGTCTGTCGCCTGATGTCACTGCCCAGTAAATAAGTGATGAAATGCACTGCTATAAATAGCACGCTGTTCGGTGGAGGGAAAAAATAGCTGTGTTTCCTGACGGTGCAAATTTCATGCTGTTTTAATTACCACAGACGTTCACCCCTATCTCAGAGAGCCGGGCAGGAAACTGGGAATAACTGACACCACCCACTCGCTGGGCTGGCTGGAGTGGCATAAAGGTTGATGCACTGTGTTCACTTGAGAAGTTTAGGAGCCTGACTAAGGGACTCAGCAGGGAGGGCCCGCTCCACACTTCGTAACGCCTTCATCCTGTGCAAGAGGAGTGCACCGAGACTCCGGACCCGAGGGGGGCAGCCTGCTTACCGCGCGAGGGGGGAGCGGGAGGCTTGCTCCACCTTTTGGCTCCTGCTGGTTTTGCTGTCTTCTGCCACCTGGAACTGTTGCCCCCGTGCTGTGCCGCCCCACCTCGGAGCCAGCCAGCTGCAGACTGAAATCTCCACAGACTTTGAGCTGAATCAACATTTGCCTCTTTAATGTGGGGGTCAGGTGTTTTGTCTCCACAATCGGAGAAAAGTCACTATGGCTGTGGGGAAGGAGCCTCCCGCAGGATCAGACGCTGACCTGAAGCATCTTCCAAATGCTTCAGGTTTAGGAGACTGATATGGGCCAGCCAGGAATAGCTGGATGAAGTGAAGCGTGTCCTGCTGTTTGTGCTGTTTCTGCTGCAGTGCCAGACCTAGTCACCTTTGGTCTGAACTCTGTATCCTTCTGGCTTCCCTGAAATCAACTTAGACAGGAAAACTGTTCGAACACCTCCTGCAGCAGGGATCCTATTCTCGGGCCTGTGCAGAGTTTGAATTTAGGAGTGAGAGATCTCTGGCTGAGGTTCAGAAATCTCACCAACGCTTTGTAGTAATGGGAAAAACATGCACTGTAATTTACTCCAACCTCCTCTAGGCTTTCTTCTCATTTGAAGATAAAGCCCATTGGATTTAGACTCAATCAGATTGAAAACGGCGACATCTTATCATTATTCAGAGGCCTTTCAATGCTTAATAAGGTGATGGAGAAGAGAAAACTTCCCTTAGCAATAAAGCTGTCATTTCTTATGGTGGGAGGGAAGGGAGGTGACCTCCAAGGCTTCTCCTCAGCCCAGGAGGGGTCAGCGTAAGGACCGCAGGCCCAGCCGGGGCAGGCCGCAGGCTGAGAAGAGACAGCGTCTCTCACCTAGCGCAGCAAGGGCAGTGGGTGAACAGCAGCTGTCAGAACAAATGAATGTCCAGACTAAAAAATGCCCGAGATGGCGCGGCAGAGGTTAGAAGCCACCTACCTCGCATTTTAATGGACAGGAAGCTAAACTAAGGTTGCCAATTTGAGTGGCAGTCCTTAACATGATATAAGGAGTGATGGGAAAATGCAGTGGATGTTAAACATTTTTTAAAATAAAAACTTACTAGGTAAAAAGCATTATCAAGAATGCATGTACTTGAGTCGGGGCACAGTGGCACACGCCTGTAATTCCAGTGCTGGGAGGATGAAAAAAGGAGGGTCACTATGAGTCTGCGCTGCGTAGTGGGACCTTGTACCAAATACATAAATGAAAAAGAGGAGGAGGAGGAGAAGAAGGAGAAGAAGAAAGAAGAAGAAGAAAGAAGAGGAAGAGGAAGAAGAAGAAGAAAGAAGAAGAAGAAGAAGAAGAGGAGGAGGAGGAGGAGGAGGAGGAGGAAGAAGAAGAAGCAGCAGCAGCAGCAGCGTACTTGATGCGAGGGGATATTTTTGAGTTGTCATTGTTCTGTTTTTGGCGTAAAATGACTCTGAAGTTTCCTGTGCGTGAAGGCAATGGATCACCGATGGGGTGCTCATCAGCGGATCCATCATGGGTGAGGTCAGGGCTGAGTGTGCTGCAGGAGGCGGGGCCTGGCTGGAGGAGGTCACTGGGGCGTGGCCTAGGAGGCGGCCTTTCTGTCCCAGCCTCCTTCTTCCTTGTTTGTTTTCCTTTGCCTTCCAGGAAACCTTGTAGCTGGCCAACTTGGGTGGAACGGATCGGAAGCTGTAAGCCAAGTAAACCCCTTCTTTACATTGTGGGTGTTGGCTCCTTCGTCCCCGTGACTGGAAAGCTGACATAAGGTCTGATGGCAATGTGTCTTCGCTATAATAAACTTTTAAACTTTGATGAGTCACCCTATTTTTGACCAGACAAGGTACACTTTAGTAGCAGAGAAGTTTTTCCATGCTAAGGAAAGTCCCTTGTTTTCCTCCTTACCTCTGTTCTTATAAATAAGCTTGAGTGTCCTGGTAACATGTTGGAGGTGACATGTTGTGGGAGGTCCAAGAGGACAGCCATAAGGTCACCTTGGTGGCTTACAGAGCGGAACAAACCTGTTTGATGAAGAGAATGGCACATATGCCAACTTCTGCTGTATTACTTACATTAAATTTTCCTTTTCAAATTGCTGCTTGGCTTTGTTCAACTGATTAGACCCTGACCCATAAAGCCAAACCAGGGCACTGGGTTATCATGAAGAACAGATGGAACGGAGATAAGCAAAGAGGGAGGAGAAGGGATATTGAAGAAAGAATGAGGGCATTGAAACCCCTGTTTTCAGTAGAGTATGGTACAAACCTGTCATCCCAGCAGCCTGCTAGGCTGCAATAGAAAGATCACAAGCTCGAGCCCAGGATGGACAAATAAGTGATTTAAATCTCATCTCAAATTTTAAAAATACAAAAAGGGCTGGGGATGCAGCCCAGGGTTCAAGCCTCAGTATTACACAAAATAAAAATCCAAATTTTCCAATGTATACATTACTTCTCAAAGACAAAAGAGCAACAATAAATATACTTGCTTAAACTTTTTATAAATTCTTTGAAGCAAAAATTATGTCTGCCTTCTCCACAAAGCTTGTAATATAACATTGCTAGATAAGAGAAAAAAAAATCATCTGGCCATTGGCTGGACAGCCCATCTAACCGTAACTGAGGGCTGAAGAGAAAGCCAGACCCTCATACAACACCTTGAGCACAATGTTAAAATATTGGTAATAATGTCAGAAAAATACTGAATAAATGCTAGGTACCAAGTATTATAGGAATGACCACCTAAGTAGGCCCTTTCAACCTGCCCTGAAGCCCAGATCATTGGTACACTAAATCATAAAGATGTCATGCAGCTTGTCTACGTTCACACAGCTGACAGTGGTCAAGCCCGGTTTCAAACTAAAACACTCGGATCTAGGTCCACTGTCTTTGTATACTGCCTAGTACATCTTTCCAGCCATGCTTAAAGATCCTATGATACTCTAAGCAATAAAGATCTTCCCTTCAGCAGTTTAGGAAAACAGGAGAGGTGATATTCGCTTATTATGGCAGGGATTTTTTTTTTCCCCACTAAGGAAGAAAAACCAACTCAGAATTCTGTTTCCATGATTGGATACTGAAATGCTCTGTGTGTTAATCACTATATCCGATGAGGACCTGTGCACCCCGGGCCCTACCTTCCAAAGTATTTACTTCTTCCTCCATGTTAAGTGCTTGTGGCTATGAATATTTGGCTACCATTAAATAGATGCACGAAACAGTAGTCAGAGTTCTCTGGAACAAAGGTTTTGCTAGATTGTCCCCAGTGACCTCTCCTCACTGTGTCTGAGATCTGTTGGTTTCCTGGTAATTGCATATCTCTGAAACTCAGTGTGGTCCACAGCCAAGCTTTCTTCCACACAGAACATGCTTTTATTCTGGACATCGTAATACCCACAGGACCCCACTGGCACTTCTAACACTTTTTAGATGTTTTTATCTATAAAATCCTGCAGTGTGCTCATTGGACTTTTATTGCTTGAACAAAACACCCAACATACACAGTGGAAACGTTTATTAGAGTTCACAGTCCATGATCACCTGGCTTCCAGAAAGAAAGGTCATGGTAGTAAGGCCTGGTGGACGAGAGCTTCCTCCAGGCAGGCCTCTAGCCTTCATTTAGTTCATGCTGTCTGAAAAGCTGTTCAGCCAAGAACTTGACAACAGATGAATCCACATGACAAGGCCAGCATCCTCAGGACCCTGGCACTGCTGCAGGCCCCACTTGTCAGCACTGTTGTGTTGGAGATCAAGCCCTTTGGACACAGATTCCTTGGGGACACTTCCTGTGCAAGCCATGCCATGCATGATTGCTTCTTCCACCCGAAATCATCCATTTCTCCCCTTCTTCTCATTCTCTAAGGCTGCACTCAGACAGAGTGCCCTCTGTGGTGTCTTTCCCCAGTCCTTGGAAGAACTTTCTCTGGACTCAGAGAGCTGTCTCACTTCCATGGCTGCTTGGCTAGGACAGAGCACGTGCTCAATACGTGTTCTTTACTCAGATAAATCAATGAATAAGTGAACACACTGGAGCTCTGCCCAGTGGATACAGGGTTTGCAGATGTGGGCGCATCGTGTCACCTCCCTTACCCTTAGCACACTCACTTTTAGAATGAGTCAGTGTGATTAACTGACAGTAAAATCCTCTCAAATTCTGGCACCTTATGGATATTTGAAGCAGAAAACAACATATGTTGTCCCTCAGTGTCTCTTTAAAAAATTGCGCGTTTCTTATTATCCCAAATATTATCTACATGTTTAACTCAAAAGATCTCAGATATAGGAGTTCTATTCTTCTCCACTTCAAAAGACTCATGGGATCAAATAGTAATTTTTTTTGCTGTGGGCCAAACAAAGAGTTCACAGGAAAAGTCATACTGACTATTTAGGGACATCTGGGGCATGGGGCCTCATCAATCACATCTTAGGAAGGTTTGAGACCAACCTGGAAATCTCAGTGCACTGCGAAACTGGCTGTCTCAATCCTTTTGTGAACATCCACAGCTCATCTTCCCCATTCGGAAGTCTAGTGATATACCAGCCACCATTATGCCTTTCTTTAGTGATTGCTACAGGAAGCCTTCACTTAGCGAGTCCAACTAAAAGTCAATCTTTTTTTGTTAGATCTTGAGCCTAAAAGAACAGGGAGAAGTCCTTTCTAAGAGTGTAAAGTCTGAAGTGCTAACACACAGGGCCAAGCAACAACTTCATGAATCAGTGTCATGGGAGAGGTTTGTTCTCAGGGTCCCTGCATCCCCCTCGGGCAGCCTGCACCCACCAAGTTCCTGAAGCTAGGGCACAATTAGAATTGCATCTCTGAGGATTTTCTGTCTATGGAAAAGATGGTTATTTTGTTTGTTCCCTGAACTTGAGACCAGTTATTACATCATTTTGATTGTAGCTTCATGGAACTATGAAATCATTTCTAGGAAGCAGTTGTCATCCTTGATCAAAAAGTTGAATGTACAGTTTGTGTTGCAAACTCGTTGTCCAGGAAGGGGCTCTTCTGTTGCATTAAGACCCAGGTCTTGCTCTCCCATTCTCCCTCTAGACAGAAGCATTGCATGACTACAAAATATTGGGTGACCCATGGCAAGGGAAGGATCGCCCCCAACTGGTCACAGGAAAGAAACAAGGTAAAAATGATGAAATTAAAGTGTATTTATTGACATCTTTTTCTAGGTGAAGAAACTGCATGAAACTATTTAAGCAGATTACAAAGCTAGCACTAGTTTTTCATGTTTGGAAGTGTGTGTGTGTGTGTGTGTGTGTGTGTGTGTGTGTGTGGCTGGTACAGGACACATGTGAAAACACGAAGGCCTAGACATGTGTCTGTTCCAATTCATTTGTTGGAAGGTGAACACTGAGGTGGCGTGGATCAGGCCCCGAGCCCTGCAGCCCAGCGCGCCGACAGGCTGCTGAGGTCCCGAGACAGCCTGGCCACGGGGCAGAGTGCAGGCAGTGCGGCAGCGGACCCGCCTCAGCCTCTGCCAGCTGTGGGCCTCATTTACTGTCTGTGTCTCACCAGCTGGGAATAACAGGCCAGGAGAAGATGCCACTTATTTCCTGCTGAATAAGCCCTAGTGGCACGCGCAGAAGGTTGTGTCCCTCTCTCGGGGAACAGGGCCACTGAAAGCCCTTACATTATGATCATCATAACTAAACTGGGCGGTGCACAGTACGAGAATACCTTACAATGCAGATTTAAAGGAAAACAGAAGTAATTGTTTCTGCAGGAGATTCTCCAGCTGTAACCGCGCTGAATCTTCTCTGGTTTCTGCCACGCTGCAGTTCGTGCCATCGTGCGGAGCGCTATCCCTGCAGGTCTTTCTGCCCCGCCCCTCCTCCCCTGTCTGTGGCTCCACTTCCCCCACCTGGTATGGAGCTGGTGCGGGCACACAGCACAGCCTGATTCCTTTCTGCACCTTCTTTCCCATTTCTCCCGGTTCCTTCCTCTGTCTCTTGGTTCCCTTCTCATTTTAGGAAAATCCATCTCCCTACTTACTGTTATCCATCTTTTCTTTTAGTCTTTATTTGTAATTTGGACGTTTTTTCATACAAGAGAAACCACATGGCGTTTAAGCTTGTGAGTCTTATTTATTTCCCTTAACCTTATTTATTTATTTATTTTTGGCAGAACTGGGGATTAAACTCAGGCCTTTGTGCTTGCCAGACAAGCACTGATTCTACTGAACCATCTCCCTGGCCCCCCCCCCTTTTTTTGTTGGAACTGAAGATTGAACTCAGGCCCTTGTGCTTGCCAGGGAAGCGCTTATTCTACTGAGCCATTTCCCAGCCCCCCCTTAACCTTATAGGCATCCATTTTTGTGCAAATGTTTCAAATGTATCCTTGTTTAGGGCAGAGTAGTACTCCATCACACAAAAAAATTATTCTTCTCTTCATTTATTCCTCTACTTTGTTACTTTAAACATTATGCTGTACTCGCTTTGGTGGCACAGATACTAAAACTGGAACCATACAAAGAAGATGATCCTACCCACGCAAGGATGACATGCAAATCTGCGAAGCACTACCTACTTTTATTGTTAAGGATAATAATTAAGGATCATATGAAAAATTAATGAAGATGATGATGAATATGAGTAATACGTGATTATCCTGAGTAAATACTGTGCAGCTTCTGTGCAGTTTCTATTTCTTATTCCGCCAACTTGGGCAATCTATTCTTCCGCATGGTAGGGGGGAGAACCCGTATCACACAACAGCTCCGACGCATTGCAGCTTCCCAATCACTCGCGCCCTTTCCGGAGCGCTGACGAGGCCGTGGCCCCACACGATTAGGCCTCGCCTCACAACCTTACTTGCCCTTAACCACCCCCTGAACACCCTGTCTGCACATCTGGCTACACTAGGGGAGCCTGTTCAGCGCAGTGACTTAAAGGGCAGGTAATTCAGTCCCTGGCATCTTTCATCAGTTTAGCAAAAGCAAGAAGGCGCCACCTAGTAATCCCGGCACTCTCAGAGGCTGAGGCATGAGGAGCAGAAGTTCAGAGAGAGAGAAAGAAACAGAGAGAAGGAGAGGTAGCTTCATGAGAAAGACGTGGCTCAACCCCCACTGCAGCTAAAAAGCAAACAGATGGCAGTACTATTCAATCATAAAACCCTAATACATGGTAAGCCTAAATTGTGGCACCCAAAGCATTTAAACCCATGACTTCAAAAACCAGAAAACGCGCCCCGGAGACTGGCTCAGAACCACTGGGTGCAGGCAGCCATGCCCGCAGGCACACACTTCCACAGTACCCCCTGTGTGCACGCGGTGCCTTCCAGGCGGGCACAGCACTCTCTGGACTCCCAAGTGCACTTTTAAACCCTCCCGTGGGTGGCACATATTTGTAGTCAGAGTTTGCTGGGCTTTATCTTCTTGGCAAAGGCACATGCAATTAAAGTGACATTGACGATCTCTGATCTGCCCTTGTGTAATAGAAAATTCCGATAAGGGAAGATTAAGCTGAAGGGAGATGATCTTAGAGCTCATTCAGCTCCCAGCTCCCAGACGCTGTGCCTGTAGAGCCCTGCTTAGTGGTCTTGTCTTGATCGACCCCAGTGACGGGGGACTTGTGGCTTCCCGGGGCCACATTTTGCCTTCAGAGAGCACACTTCACAGCTGTTCCGCACAGCCCCAGGCTGCTCTGCACACCTCCCGGGGTGTCTCCTGCAGCGCTGGGGCAGTGTGTGCAGCCCAGGGTGAAGCCAGCGTCACGCGGAAGAGGAACGTGGAATTTCCTATGCTTAGCGGGACAGGTAGAAAGGGATCTTTTCAATGTCAGTGTCAGTTGTCATTCCCCGTCTCCAAATGCTCACATTCCTCAGGCGGCTCTTTTGTACAAAGCACTGTTAAGTGAAAGCTTAAAAATAATTCTATTCTTCACCTTACAAAGACGGAGTGGCAGCTGATCATTAGCAGAAGAAAGAGTTCATGGATGCTGAACAACTCGCAAAAGGTGTGATTACAGCCATCATCACGGGAGCTGTAAAGTCCCCCCACCACAAGGCTGTATGCAGTGGCCCACCCATTTGTAGAGCTGTATGTAGATCAGGGTCCTTAGCTCTGAGGACCAGGGGCTGGGGGTACAGACTCTCCTGCGCCTGCACTACCTTGCATGGGCAAGTCTGTGTCCCTCAGAGGCCCCTCTGCACCTCTAGGTGTGTGTGAGATGCATACACAGGGCCGGCACCACCCCAGAGCCCACAGTTGCTTGCAGTCTGCCTCCATTTCTCCCTTCAGAGACAGGGAAACTCCTGCGATCCGAAGCTCCTGCTTGCTGCTTCCGAGCCACTTCTCTCCCTTTCCCCAGCACTCAGCCTAAGCGGTACTTCCTGCAGCCTTCACTTTCCTTGTAATGATTTGCATTTCCTCATAGAAGTTTCAGTGCCTGGATGCTGTGTCACGCTGAAGGCTTCATGCTTGTCCTGCAGCTGTGTGTGTGCAGCCCGTGCCTGCCTTCCATGAAGCCAGGGCTCTGTGGCTCTGTTCCTTGTTATTTCCCCAGTGTTGCATTGTGTGGATGAAAGTCTTCAAAGGCACAGTTTCATGGTGTTTGTTGCTGCTTCTGAAATCAAATCAGAGAAAGAGAATTGTCAGCCCCGCAGCCGGGTGCTGAGTTCACAGCCCTATCTTCCTACGTGCTTAGTGGCAAGGGGAACTCGCACAACTGTGGAGTCAGTATGGAGATTCCTCAAAAATCTAAAACCAGAAATTGAGCTCAACCTAGCCAGAAATTAGCTCTGAGGGCAGAGGGCTGTGGGTACATCCGTTTGCTTTCTAAATGTCTCCCCCGAATAGCTAAAGACATCTGTGTTGATAACACAGATAGGACATATAGGTTGGAAGCAACCTATATGTCCATCAGTATGTGAGTGGATAAAGAAAATGTGGTGTTTACACATAATGGAGTACTACTCTGCAGTAAAGAAGGATAAACTTGAGTCATCTGCAGGAAAATAGGTGCCCCTTGAGACCGGAATGTTATATAACATGAATCAGACACAGGAGCTGCAATACCAGAACTTCTCTTATATGAGAAACCCCAATTATAAATACTTTTAAAAAACAAAATAGATGATAGAGAATAGGAAACAGGGAGATAGATTTTTGCTAATGAGGGAACCAGAGATGGCAGGGGTAGACAGGGAGGAAGGAGGAAGGAAGAGAAATAAAAAGGAGTGAGCCAGTTACAAGTATCTATTTCCTAAGATGAATGTGAACAGTACAGGCTGCAATCATGCACTAATAAAAATAAACCTACAAGGACCCACTCCCAATAGTGACAATACAGGCTCCTTGATTTTGCTCTGTTTTTCTGGGTTCAGGTGAACTCAAACATCCCCCGAGCCCCTCTGAGCCGTGCGAGTGAGGAACCACGGACATCAGCGGGAAGTTGGAGTTTAAAGCGGCCTCTTCTGTAACTTTCACTCCAAGTCGGTGGGATTGAGTGTGGGGAAGACGCCTGAAGAGCTGTGCGGATTCAGAGGTGGGGAACCAGCAGCGTGCTGAGGGCTTGGACATGCGGCAGGCCGGAGCCTGTGCAGGAAGGCAGGGAGCCAGAGGTGCGCAGCACTGCAGGAAGGGTCTGAAGGAACAGCTCGGCCAAGAGCACCAGGGGGCGGGGCAGGCTGTGGAGACACACTCCCCGCGGCAGCGGCTGGATCCACGCTGTCACCCTCAGCTTGCAGACAGGGGCTGGGCTCGGCACACCTCCTTTACGGTCCCAGACACTTGATGAATGTCCCCTGAAGGGATGAACACACAACTTCCTGGCATGTTTTCATGGTGGGACAAGTGTAGAGAGGGGCAATTGGCAGGCCTAGAACATTGGGCCCTGCTCTGGCCCTGGGTCTAGACAAATCCTACAGTGGATCCACATTTTCCATTTATCACCAAACCTCCAGCAAGAAAGGTGAAACAGAGCAGGCAGAGGGTCTGGCCCCAGAATATCTAAGTGCTGCCGCGTCCTGTGTTCTGCCTGCGGCACGCGCGTGTCACTGCCTATGGAAGAGTACTATCTTGCCTTCTCAGCGATGACTAAGGTCCTTACAAAGAGCCAACGTGCTCAGGCACAGCTGGACTCCACTGACCCCTGGGGCGTCTCCCCAGTCTGACTCACTCAGGACCTCTCAATCAGAGCGAGAAGTGTCCCCACAGCACCGCACTAGCTGTGGGAGTCCCAGCTCTGAAGATCCATGCCTTATTCCCACACATTTACCCAAAGCCCAAAAGCACGTAGATTCTCACCTCCCACCAACCACTCAGACTGCTGTTCCCTCTGCTGGAAATCAGCTTCCTGTCTTCCCTTCCTGTGAAATCCTCTTTGTCTTTCAAGTTGATTTCCCATGTCCTGTACGGCCGAGACCCTATCCTGTGTGCCGACGCTGTAGCAAGCGCTTACCATTGCCCACATTTTCCATTTGGCCTGGCTAAAGGGGAAGCTCTTGGAGTTCAGGCTCCTTTTGTTCCTACTCCCAGTGCCGAAGCCTGGCATCCGAGCATTTTATGGAGACCTGCAGCCACCTGGGTCCCTGGACCTCAGCAGAAGCAACAAAGACCCGCAAAGGCCTTCAGCGGGCAGATCATAAGCCGTCAGCTGCAAGTGAACCACAGGCAGCTACAGGATCCTGAGCGAAGATCTAGGACTGTGCCACTGCCCCGGCTTATTACTGTGTGACTGGAAAATACGCTGTTCCCTACAGCAGTGGGAACTCAAATCTCTGGAAATGCCAGGCATGTTACAGAAAGATGCCTGTGAAAAAGAACCTACTGTACTTGTGAGGTGTGCGAAAGCCTCAACTCAGGAACCTAGAAAGGCCTAGCTCCAGATAAATGGGACATAACCTCCAATCCTGAGCTGCTGTTAGGACGCCCCTGGGTGCCCCTCATGTGCACCATGACAGCCAAGCAGAGATGGGTCAGAGAGCAAACTGGCACCCGGCTGCTCCTCTTGGAAGTAGAAGGCCCTCAGCAGATGGAAATGAAATCACACAGGGTTGGAAGAAGTGGGCAATAAGCCTGCCTAGGGCAGTCCTGGGAGGGTCAGGATTGGAGAAGGAGAGAAAGGGAGCCTTTTTCTGCTACAGCAAAGGCCCTGGGTAGGTCTGGTGAGAATAAATGGAACCCAGTGTTTATTGGGGCAGCAGGCATGGAATGATGTGGAGCAAGATATGTCTGATTATGGGGACTGTTGACAGGTGGGCAACTGGATGGAGATGGACTCGGCTGGGTGAAACACAAGGAAGCCAGCAGACGAGTATGGCGATTGTGTGGCCACACTGCTGGTGTAGTCAATCTCAAACAGCCTGGGGATGCTGCTCAGCACAGAGGCCCCCCGATACGACTGAAAAAACAACCAAAAATCCCCAGTAGCCTAGCTGCATGTGTGTGTCCAGCCTGGAGCAAAGCATCCCATCTCTTCGGCGCCTGCTCCAAACACTCCTGAGAAAGATGCAGAGCTCACCAAATGCGGTGCGCCTTCACTAGTTCCGCCCTTGTTCCCTGAGTCTTCTTCATCATCTCGGGGCCATTCAGCTCATTCCTTCCTCAGACAGAGAAACCGAGGCTAGTAACAGCCAGAAGTATGGGTCTGGAGATGCCTCTGAGACTAGAGCCTTGGATCCCAGACCCCAAGGCCACAGTCAGTTCCCTCCTGTGCACCCCCTTGCCTTGATGCATGCACAGGATGTTTCCCAGCAGGCTCTAGGTGAGCACAGCCTTCTTGGAAGCTCAAGGAGAGTGGATGAGAAGGGAGGACCCACCCAGGGACCACCAGTAGGGCAGCAGGGGGGAAGTCATGGCCCCTGGACCCGAGAGCCATTCTTCTAGGAGGGGCACCATCCAACTCAGAGATGAGAGCAGAGAAACCCTGAGATATCAGCTGGGTGCTGACGCCATCCTCTCACCTTCCCAACACCAGAGCAGTTTCCTTTTTCTGCCTGCCAGTGTGCAGGTCCTAAAAAGGACAGCTAGAGACAGAGAGGAGGGGGTCAGGGCTCTGCAGGGACTCAGAGGAGAAGAAGCAGCGAGGGCATGTTTCATTCATTCACATTAAGAAAGTACATGTGGGGTTTCCTGAGTAGGGCTAAGGTTTGAAAAACCCCAAGGAACAGTTATGCGAAGGCAGGGAAAGCATGGCCACAAGGACCAAAGCCACGTCAGCAGGACTAGGTTCTGACAGTGGCTGAAGATCAAATCCCCTGCCTTCTCCCCCACAGTCTGCTGACCTTGTTTAACATCTAACTGACCTTGTTTCCAAGGCCAATTGCTTTTGTTGTGGTCCTGGGGATTGAATCCAGAGCTTCTGCGTGGAGCTACAATCCAACCCTTTTTTTGTTTTGAGACAGAGCGTCACTAAGTTGCCAAGTTTCTGAGGCCGCGCTTGAACTTTTGGTCGTCCTGCTTCAGCTCACTTGTAGCTCAAGTTTCAAGGCAGACTGTCTCACCCCCTACCCCCC
>PVKA01013691.1:15246-28567 GCA_004027165.1 Ctenomys sociabilis | reverse complement strand
ACGGCCATGCCTTTTAGATCCTGCTGAATGGCTTCCAGCCTCCCACAGACCTTGACTTAGGCGTTGGCAACAGCATGCATAGTTGCCCTACAGCAGTCACACACCCGGAGCTATGTTGATTTCTGGGGAGTTGTACTGACCCCTTCAGGGACCAAGTTCCGTTCAACCTTTGCCGCATGATAGCACAGCCGCAGGACGGGACAGGATCTTTGGTATTCATACCTAGCCTCGCGTATGGAGCTGGAAATGTTCCCCAGGCCAGACTGATGGCTACATGTGGTTTCTCTAGGTGGACATTGCCCCTTAGCACTTTCCACTGAAAACGTGTGCTGGGCATGCATCTCAGCCACATTCTGCTCGAGCTGTCTGTCCCCAAAGGCTGCCTTCCTCCAAGCCAAGGACTCAGCACCTTGATTTCAAATTAGTCCTCCGTGCTTCCTCTGGTCCCCGTTAGCAGCCTGGGATCTGCACTGCTGAGTCATGTTTGTTTCCCTCCCATCCTCAGCATGCCTGCCAAGCTCTAGGTGGCTGCTACAGCACCTATGAGGCTCCTGCTCTGCCCTCCTCCGACTCCAAGAATCAGGGGTCCCCTCCTAAGCCCAGACACACTGTGCCCTCCTGCTGCCCACATGGCCCTGTCTCCATTGCTTGGCCTGGACTCTGTCCCCACCACCATTTCTGGGCCTTAGGTTTTCTTTTCCTGTGCTGGGAATGCTTTTCTCCAAGATGTCTGCTAAATCTGTTTCCATCTGATTTTGCCTAAATGACAGTTTTGTCACAGAGGACTTTTCTGACCATCTGCTGTATTTCTGCTAAAATAAGACTGAGTCTGGTACTATTTTTTGCTCCAAAAGACACAATAGGGCTTATTTTCAGCAGATTTAAAACAATCTATGTTTATTCATATGCAACAATCAACATCTATTCATTTATTCACTATTTAAAAATATGCATTTATCCATGTACAACCATCTACATTTATTCAAAAACAGTCCTGTAGCCCCATCATGCTATTCTAGAACATCATCCTAGGGGCCATGGATATAGCTCAGAGGCACAGTGTCTGCCTGGGAAGTGCAAGGTCCTGAGTTCAATTCCAAGTACCAAAGAAAGAAAAAGAACATCCAGCAGAAAAGTGTAAAAATAAAGTATAAAAAGTAAAGCCATATTAATATGCTGAGCTGTGAAAGGCTCAAATCAACAACTCCTGACGTTGCCAGTCCTATGGATCACCCACTACTATTATGGACTACTGGACTATATTGGAATATTTTGCTGAATTCATGCACCTACAATATTTAAATGACAATGGAATAACCATCTCTCACAAAACTAAACAAAAAGGGGATATAAATGAAGGACCATTTTATATCTGTATATACAGGATAAATATACAGCTCCTTTCTCTTAATTCAATAAGAAGAAAGATTTGTACTAACAGTGTTTGGACAGGATATCATGTATGCATCTTGTATTACGAATAACTACTAGAAGACAACAATATACAATGTATTAATTATTGAAACTGTACTACTAATCAATTTTGAAATTGTCTCATTGCTATTTGTTTCTCAATAAAATTAACAACAACAACAAAAAAGAGCACAGTCCACCCTATGAGTGAGAACTTCCACCGTGCTCTAAGGACTAATTCAGATCCACCAACCCAAGGCCCTGTGAGTGTGTGGATGAACATCTGTACTCTCCTGCGCTCGCCAGACCAAGAACAGGCCTGCCCCATGAGAGAGACCTTTCCTGGGTTCCGTGGACCTACCCTGTCCCTCCAGACCCAGCACAGCCTGCCCTGTGAGTGAGAACATCCACCTGCAAGATGATGCAAAGATGAACAATGTGACACTAATAGGATCAATGAGAAAGGAGTCAATACAAATGATGTAAAAAGAATATGGTTAGAAGGAATAGCAGAAATCTTCCCAAATATGAGGAAACAATCCAATATTCAGTTAACCAAAGCATACAGAATGCCAAATAACTTCAACCAGAAATGCAGCACAAGAACAATATACTGAAAGCCACTAGAGGAAAGAAGCAGATCACATTCAAGGAAAAACCCATCATCATGGCTGACTTCTCTGCACAAACCATGAAGGAAAGAAGAGCATGGAGCAGAGAACTTCAAGTCTTCTATGAAAACAAACTCCAGCCCAGACTATTACACCCTGAAAAACTGTCTTTCAAGTTTGATGGAGAAGTGAAATACTTCCATGACAAAGAACAACTAAAGAATTTCATGATGACAAAGCCAACCCTACACAGGCTACTGAAAGATGTTATACAGAGGGACCAATAAGAACAGAAGGAACCCACAAAATAGAGAAAACTATTAAATGCAGGAGAAAAAAGAGTAAACAACAGAAGGTAGATAACATGTTAAGCATAAGTCAACACATCTCAATTATAACCATCAATGTAAATGGACTCAATTCACCAATTAAGAGAAATAGACTGGCACAGTGGATTAGGAAACAAAATCCAACAATATGCTACATGTAAGAAACACACTTAACTCACAAAGAAATCCATAGGCTGAAAGTCAAGGATGGAAAACAATGCTTCATGCCCCAGCACTGAAAAAAGCAGGGGTAGCAATACTGTTCTCAGACAGTCTCAATTTCAAACCCATAATGATCAAACAAAATAAAGAAGGCCACTATATACTGGTTAGGGGAAAAATTCAAGAGGAAGAGGTAACACTCATAAATAGCTATACACCAAACACAGGAGCACCCAACTATGTAAGACAAATTTTAATGGGCATGAAAAATCTAATAACCAAGACCACAATCTTAGCAGAAGACCTTAACACCCCCTATCTCAAAAAGATAGGTCAACCAGACAAAAAAATAACAATGAAGTAGCAGAACTGAACCAGAGCTTGGAACAAATGGACCCAGTAGACATACACAGAAGTGTTCCACCCAACCACAGCTAAATACACATTTTTTTCAGTTGCACATGGGTCATTTTCTAAAATAGACCACTAGTCCAGAGGTCATGCTTAAGTATATGCAAAAAAACAGAAATTATCACATGCATATTATCTGACCACAGTGCAATGAAACTGGAAATAAATGACAAAACAAACCAGAAAAACCCTCTAAATCAATGGGTCACAGAACAAATTAAACAAGAAATTCAAAAATATCTACAATTCAATGAAAAATAAAGCACAACTTATTTGAATTTATGGGACATGATGAAAGCAGTTCTCAGAAGGAAAATCATAGCTATCAACTCACACATTTGGAAAACAGAACGGGAACAAATAAACACCCTAACGTGGTACCTATAACATCTAGAAAAGGAAAAGCAAACCAAACCCTGAGCCAAAGACAAGAAGAAATCATAAAGATTAGAGCAGAAATTAATTCAATTGAGTTGAAGACAGTTTAAAGAATCAATGAATAAAAAAGCTGGTTCTTTGAAAGACTAAATAAAATTGATAAGGCTCTAGATAGCTCATCAAAAAGAGGAAAGAAAAAATTCAAATACAAGCAATGAGGAATGAAAAGGGTGAAATCACCACAGACCCAGTGGAAATTCAGAAGATTATTAATAGCTACTTCAAGAATCTTTATGCTCACAGAATAGAAGACACAGAAGAAATGTACAGATTCCTCAAAAGGTACAAATTGCCAAAACTGAATCAAGAAGATATACCAACTCCCAATAAGCCAATAACAGCCAATCAGATACAAAACATAATAAAAAGCCTACCGACAAAGAAAAGTCCAGGTACTGATGGATTCACAGTTGAATTCTACAAGAAATTTATAGAAGATATAATTCCTACACTCCTCAAACTCTTCAATGAAATTGAAAGGGAAGCAGTCCTCCAAAAATCATTTCTGGAGGCAAGTATTATACTGATTCCAAAACCAGGGAAAGAAACAACTAAGAAAAAGGAACTATAGGCCAATCTCCCTCAGGAACATAGATGCAAAAATCCTCAATAAAATCCTAGCAAATAGAATACAGCAAATCATCAAGAAGATCATACACCATGACCAGGTAGAATTCATCCCAGGGATGCAAGGATGGTTCAATATTTGCAAATCTATATATGTAACACACTATATTAATAGACTGAAATCTAAAAATCACATGATCATCTCGATGCAGAGAAAGCTTTTGACAAAGTCCAACACTCATTCATGTTCAAAGTCCTACAGAAAATTGTAATAGAAGGCCTCTACTTCAATATGATAAGAGCCATCTATGACAAACCAACAGCCAATACAATTCTTATTGGGGAAAAACTGAAATCTTTTACTCTCAGATCTATTGCAAGATAAGGATGTCCTCTATCACCTATTCTATTCAATATAGTTCTGGAATCATTACTTAGAGATATTGGAGGACAGGGACAAATAAAAGGAATAAGAATAGATAAAGAAGAAGTTAAACTATCACTATTTGCAGATGATATGATACTTTATTTGGAATACCCAAAGAACTCCACCAAGAAGCTACTAGAATTGATATACAATTTCAGTAGTATAGCAGGATGCAAAATCAATATCCAAAAGTCAATAGCATCCCTCTATACAGATAACAAACACATTGAGAGGGAAATTAGAGAAACAATACCTTTTATAATAGCACTGTGAAAAATGAAATACCTTGGAATTCATCTAACTAATGAAGTCAAAGATCTTTGCATGAAAAATTACAATACTCTGATACAAGAGATCATAGAGGATTTCGAAAATAGATATTACCTGCTCCTGGATAGGAAGAACCAACATCGTGAAGATGGCCATACTCCAAAAATTGTTGTACAAATTCAACGCAATCCCTATCAAAATACCAATAACATACCTCAGATCTAGAGAAATTGTTCCTAAAATTTATTTGGAACCAGAAAAGACCTAGAATAGCAAAGACAATCCTGGACAACAAACGCAAGGTAGGAGGCACCACAATTCCTGACTTGAAATTGTACTACAAAGGTACTATGATAAAATCAGCATGGTATTGCCAGCACAATAGACTTGAGGATCACTGGAATAGATTAGAAGATGCAGAAGCCTCTAAAAATATACTCAGACACATTATATCCTACAAAGGGAGCAAATATGCTCAGTGGAGGAAAGATAGCCTTTTTTACAAATGGTGCTGGAAAACCTGGCTCTCCACATGCCAAAAACTAAAACTTGACTCAGCTCTATCACCGTGTACTAAGCTAAAGTCAAAATAGGTTAAAGATCTAAACATTAAAACAGAAACACTCAATCTCCTGGAAGAGAAAGTAGGAGGAACTCTTGAAGACATAGGGGTAGGTAAAGAGTTCGTGAACAAAAATCAAATTGCATGGGTAATGCTTGAAATAATTAACAACTGGGACCACCTGTTGTTGAGAAGTTTTTGCCCATCAAAAGAAATTATGAACAAAGCAAAAAGACAACCCACAAATTGTGAAAAAATCTTAACTCATAAGCACTCAGACAAAGGTCTGCTCTTTAGAATTTATGAAGAACAAAAAAACATTAAGACCCCTAAATTTAAAGACCCAATCCAAAAATGAGCATCCGAGATGAACATACATTTCTCAGAGGACAAAATTAAATAAGCAAATAAATATATGAGAAAATGCTCCACATCACTAGCCATCCATGAAATGCAAATTAAAAGAACACTCAGATATCATCTCACCCCACAAAGAAAGGCTATCATAAAGAAATTAACCAACAACAAATGTTGGAGAGGCTGTGTTGAAGAGGGAACCCTTCTCCAGTGCTGGTTGGAATGTAGACTGGAGCAACCATTGTGGAAATCAGTGTGGAGACTCCTCAAAAAACTAAGACTGGAAATCCCATTAATGCCAGCTATTCCCCTACTGGGAATTTTCCTGGAGGAACTGAAAACATGATATCATAGGGATATATGTGTACCTATGTTTGTAGCAGCACAATTTATGATAGCCAAATCTTGGACACAACAAGATGCCCATCACATGAGGAATGGTTGGAAAAAATGTGGTATTTTTATATAATAGAATATTCTTCTGCTATAAAGAATGATAAACTTGAAGCTTTCATATTTAAATGGCTGCCACTTGAGGATATACTTATAAGTGAAATAAACCAGACCCACATGTGTAAATATCGCATAGTCTCCCTAGTATAAGCGCTCAAAATAATAATTACAAATGGAAAGGTTTAACACAATTAAAAGGAAAGTGAGAACTTGGGATTGAACAATGAGGAGAGGGTAAGGAGAAAAGATGGGAAACATGAGAGAAGCAAAGCCATACATTTATACGCACTAGATGGGTAAGGCGATGACCCTGGGAAACATCAGCAGGCTGTTGAAACTAGCAGCTGGTTGCTAGGATTTTCACCCTGATTAACTGTACATGCTGATACCTGTGAACCAAGCAACTGCACTGAAGATAGCAATGTGTAATAGAAGGGTCACACTTGGAATGCTTGTCATTCTGGTCTTCTAAATATATACTTTTTTTTTTTTTTTGTCGTTTTGAGACAGGGTCTCACTATCCAGTTCAGGCTGGCCTTAAGCTCACTTTGTAGCTCAGGCTGGTCTCGAACTCACAACAATCCTCCTGCCTCAGCCTCCCAAGTGCTGGGATTACAGGCATACCAAGTATTACTATCTGTCTTTCAAATAAAAGGGTTTTTTTTTTGTTTGTTTTTACAATAAAGGGTAATAAGTGAAAAATAAGACACAAGAAAAAAAAGTCACAGGACAGTCCTGCTACAATGCAGTACATGGGTAAATTTCTAAATATCTTTGTAAATATGTATAAGTGTTCATTCTTGTTTTTAAAATTTTTTTTTCTTCATATTCTGTAAGGACTTAAAGTTTAATATCTCAGTGCTTGATGGACAATACCTGTTCCATGTTATCCCTACAATGTCTGATATTTAGAGAGATAGTGAGTGCAAACCGAGCTGCCTATGTTGCCGCATAATAATCAGCTTCTCTTCTGGAGGGTTAACAACCTAAGTCTGCAGATAAAAAACTGGAGAAAAGGAAGGGGTGCAAGGTCATCCAACATTTTGGCCCTAGCCTTTCAAGGTCAGTGAAGACTCAGGACATAGGAGAACCTATACTGTAACATCATGTAACTCAGTTGTGCCCCAAATTTTCTGACCAATGAGATTATGGAGCCACAGAGGAATGGGATCAATGATGTAGAGTGTGCCTAAGGAGAGTCACATGAAGAGAAAACTTTCTCTCAGGCTTCCATAGAGAGCAATTGGTCAAGCAATGGCTGTGACTCATCCACATGGCTGACACTGACAAGGGATCTACAAAGCGAGGTACGGGGTTACAGGATAAACCCTGACGGGACTTGACTGACCTTATCAGATACAAAAGTTACATTTCTTGTTATATAGCTCTTTCTTTATCTTGGTCTTAACCATCCAGCAAAAAAGTATAAAAACAAGATATATAAAGTAAATCCATATTAATATACTGAGTTGTGAAAGGCTCAAATCAACAACTTCTGTGGATAACCCACTACTATTGTGGACTCTGGACTGTGTTCGATTATTTTGCTGAATTCATGCACCTATATACCCATCTCGACAGGACTAAATTTAAAAAAAGGGCTACAAAGGAAGGACCATTTTGTTTCTGTGTATACAGAATAGTTATGATAAATACACACTTACTATCACTTAACTCAATGAGAAAATTTATACTAATAGTGTTTGGACAGGATATCCTGTCTGCTTCTTGTGCTATGGATAACCACTAAGAAGATAACAATGTACAATGTATTAATTATTGAAACTGTCCTATTAATCAGGTTTGAAACTAAAAAAATAAAAAATGTAAATAAAGAAATAAACAAATTTATAGTCATACGGCCAAAAAAAGAGAAATATTTAGTCACAGTATCCTATAACCGACAAAACTGGGATGTGTTTTTATTCTGATGGCTAAAAGTTGGGCAGGCATCTACAATTTCTTCCAAAATAAAAAGATGATTTTCCTCAATTAATGGAATAAATATGTACTGAGCACCTAAAACATGCCAACTACTCTTAACATTAAATATGTAGTGCTGAAGATAACAACCAAAAAAAAAAAAAAAAAAAAGCCAGAAAGAAAGAAAAGAAACGGAACATCATCCTAACTCCCCAACCCCAAGTTCTGGACTGAATTCTTGTGACTCTTCCTGAACAACCCTTGGCCCAATCCCTCCTGCCCAGCAGGAGAGCTGTTCTGGACGCTGGCTTCTTGCACACATAGGCTGCTGGTCGTCCATTGTTACACACAGGGTGCACCGAATAGGAAGATTCAGGTTAGACACAGCCACGTCTGTGCATTATCAGGTGTGCACAGTAGTTGAGCGTCATGTCTGTGGTCCAGTTGGTCACCAGCCAGTGAGTGTCCAGTTCCTCTGTTTACATAGGCCTTTACCTCTTGCGCAAAGTTGTCCATGTGGGTATTTACAAGTACTTACTTGTTTATAATTTAAATAATCATTTTGGTATTACCGTCAATAATGTTACCTGTTTATATTTAATTATATATTAATACTATTATTTTATAATTAAACATGTCTGTTGTGTGCTGTAATTGGTGTACTAAATGCATGCATCTGACCAATGATCTTAACTAGGGCGTACTTGGGGGCAGGGCTTAAACTATGAGCATCCTGAAAACTCATGCTAAGACTTAACTTCTTGGTCAGGGCTTATTTTCAGAGAAATATAGTAATGCAAAAGAGAAGGACCTCTGCATTTCTCACTCTGGTTCATTGTGCGCCTGGCAGCTGGCCTCAAGCACTTGACACATCTCTTATCTGCTTACTGCCCATCATCTTAGCTCCCCAAATTCCAGAACAACAGTTCCTTTCAGTTGGGAATTTTCAGCTCCACATCTGAGACAGAAGTGTCTGAAGCTGTGCATGAGAAGCCAAAGGTAGTGCTGGAGACCCCAGAAGGCTGGGAAAGTCAGGAACGTGGACCATCTAAGGAAACCTGCAAAGGGAATCAAAGCAGGCCTGAGAATGAAGCCATGAGACCTACCACTAAAAGTGCCATAGAGGTAGGGCCACGGGGGCTCACAATTGGCCACAGATTGCCTTGAAGGTTCCACATGGAACTACAGGATTCAGCGTTTGCCTTGCTGGATTTTGGACTTTCTTTGGTCCCATCTCTTTGTGTCCCCCTGTTTGTGCCTTGGAATAGTAATGTTTGTGTTGTGCCACTGAATGTTGGAAGTGTTTAACTTATCATCTGTACAGGGGCTCACAGCTAAGAGTTTGCCTTCCTTATCTCAGAGAAGACTTGGGACTTCAGCAATGCTGAGACTCCTAGGACTTTGGCAACTCTTAGAGATGGACTAAAATGCCTTTTGTATTAAGGAAGTGCATGAGTCTTTGGGGATCCAGGGGTAGGATGTTGTGGTTTGCATCTAGATGCTCCCCAAAGCCTCATGCAGTCATGGGGCAACTTCTAGAGTTTATGATTGGCTCAGGGTCCAATGCCAGAATTACAGGTGTGAGTGCTGCACCCTCTCTGAGGAGGGCAGGCTGCATACAGCGTAAGCGAGGCTTGCTGTCTGCTGTGCCTCCCTTTTTGCTCTTGCTGCTTTTGCTGTTTTCCACATGAATTGTTTGCTACCCTCTTCCACATGCCATTCTGCTGTGGAGCCAGCTGAGTATGGACTGAAATTCCACTGACTGAAAGCTAAATAATAAACCTTTCCTCCCTTAATTCTGGTCATCAGATATTTTGTCTCAGCAACAAGAGAAAAATAACCAGCATGGAAGCTGAAGCCAGCATCGCCAGAGGCTGAGCTATTATGCGCGTCTGGGCAAAGGTGGAAGTGGGCAGCGCAGGGCCACCTGCAGGGGCAGAACGTTCAAAGGGCTCCGCGCCCACACTGTGAGTTTCTGTTGGCACCGACGAGATCACTCAGGTGAAACCGAACCTCACCGAGCATCGCTTTCCTCCTACCTGCTTTCTGCTGCTCCCCCCCTATACTTGCTGCACAACATCAAGCACAACACATTTTTTTTCAGCCAGTTAGCAGTAAAAATAAATTAGACTCTTGGCAGTGCTGTGTTCCAGCCAGCACATGAGCTGATTGTTAAATTTTCAGAAATTTTGTGAGTGGGCTATTAAAGACAGCTATTATTAAAAATTAAATTGCATAACTCACAATTAAACAGTAGTTGAAACAACGGTAATAAGTGTACAAAACCATCACTTCACAATTATTTTGCTGTCGTTTCCACTTTATATTCTATGAACTTGAGGTTACTTATGTAGCATCATGGGGTACATATATCTTTCCAACTTTGTGTTTGGTAGAGTATGTTTGTCATAATTGGAAGCAGTATTTATTCTATGAAAATATGCAATCATTGTAAATGTAGGCTTGATTTACTGATTTGCTAATTGTCTAGACAAAAGAGAATGGTGGATGAAATGTTAATAAATACATATTAAACATCAAAGCAACCCTATCTAGGCCAATTACATTATGAACAACATACAATTTGAAGAAATACTATTTTAGCATTCTAAAACAATGTCAGTGAAGAAGTCGCTCATGCCATCGATGAACAAAAGATTCCAACATAGCTCTTCACACTTTCATCATACTTCCGCATCAGAGTGGATAGCAGCTCTCTTCCATGCCTGTCCTACTTGTAGTGCCTGTTCGCTTCTAGCAGCAGCAGCAGACACGGGGCCTGCCAACTATCAATGAAAACATCCTGTGTGAATTGATTTATTACATGGGATTTATAATAACTGTACATTTTTATTTACTCATATTATATACCACACATATTTTATATTATTAAAATTCACGCCCAACTTATATATCAATATCTCTCATAGATATTTTTGGGGGACCTGATTAGTGGGTATTACCCAGCACACCACTGCTTCTTGTAGTCGTACATATTCTACCTTCGACTGAGACTGTGGGCCAAGCTGGCACTGGGCCCGGAGAGCACACTGCAGTTTCCTGACTTGGAGATTACACCAAGATTCCCTGGCATTGTCAGGTGCTGTGAGAGTGCCCCATCACTGTTATCTCCAACGGCTTTCTACTGACTTCCTACACAGTCACCCACTATGTATCTACACAAAAACTTTCTGACATGCCTTCCATCCTGAGGACTCCTAGTGGGGTAGGCGCGGTGTGAGGTGGGGCTTGCACAGTGTGGAGAAGGCTGGAAAAATGACCTTTGGGGACAAGTGCTCACCTCACTCGGAAACCTGGCTGTCCAAGCAGCAAGACTGTGTGCTTTGTTCCCCCAAAGGAAGACCTGTCCAGAAAATAGCCAGCCCCAAACATTAGAGACCAAAAGAGCCACTCTGTTGTGCCCCTTCAGCCCACCTGCAGTCACTGTTCTCTGGCTCAGGTGTTCTGTTGGGTGGGCGAGGCTGGGGTAGGCTGATTAGGGTTGAGATTTTGATATCTAGTTTTCAGGCTATTTTCCAGCTAGGTTTTACTTTTGGGGAAAGGTGGTAGAACAGGCAAGCAGGTATTTTTAAAGGCTGGACTCTCAGGCAAATCAATTCCATATCTCTGTGATACGCATTACATACTCTGTGAACCCAATGGTCAACAAGTCAGCACAGGACTAATTTATCCAAAGTAGCTACTGTTGAGTGAGAGAACATCCTCTTTGCAGTGCTAGGTGCTTCATACAGCTGCTGTTTCCTCGGTCAAAGCTACTGTTATTTTCTGAATCTATTGGACAGATAAGTAAACTGAGAGGAAAGATGTTAAATGACAGACGCAGCAGTCAGACGCACACAGCGCAGCTGGCTTCATTTTCAGGCCTTCCTGACTCGAATCCTGGGCTTCTGGCCCCTTCTGTGCCACAGGAAGGTAGTGGTTGAGAGTTAGGACTGAGGGAGGAATGGTGGCGTGTGTCTGTCTGCGCTCAAGGGTCTCCGTGGGGACTGAAAGGGAGCCTGCTACCAGGTCTTCTCTGGCATTGCAAGGACAAAAAGCTTCTCCGCAGGGCCTGCTTCCTTCGAGCCTCCCCCGCAGTACAGGGACAGATGACACAGGGCTAGGATGTACCTGGACTTGTTGGGCTTTTTCTGGGGACTGAACTCAGGACCTTGATCTTAATTACTAGGCAGGCACTTAAGCCCCTGAGCTGTATCTCTGGCCCTTGCTGGCCTTTGACAAGCACAGGGTGTCCACCATCCAATTCAGCAACGCAATAAACGTGTCTCAGCTGGGCTACCATCAAAGAACAGTAGCCCTGCTGCCTGGTGCTATGAGTACAGAGGAGGAGCAGAGGCTGGGGCAGGGAACCACCTGCCTGGGTCCTGCAGCTACACCGCCAGCCCTTTTTGAAGTTTTTTATTTTGAAGCCCAGGTTAGGTGCGAACTTGATATCCTCCTGCTTCAGCCTACCAGAGTGCTAGGGCTACAGGCTAAAACAGCATTGGAAAGCCATTACGCCCCAGCCCTGAGCCCCTCTGAAGTCCTGGAGGCTAGTGCTCTGCTGCTGTGCAGGAGCCTGGCTGGAGAGGCATCCTGGAGAGGGAGGACCCAGGAGCTGCCCAGTGCTGCAGCGCCATCTAGGGACAATCCTGCAAGGGAGCTGTCCCTAAGCAGGTTGGTTATCCTGACAGTGCAAGTGGCCAAGGAAGGAGCTGAGGCGCTGGTGTGACACACTGCCAAGGGCTAGCAGGTGTGTGGGTGCAGAACCCAGAGTCTAAAGGGGTGTCCAAGTGACTAGGTTGTCCTGGGGACCAAGGATTGGCCTCTGCTGGCAACTTTCTGGTGAGTAAGACAGGCCACCTCTCTGATCCTCAGTGGCCGTGGACCCAAGTCCACTCACTTCCAGTAGCTGCTGGTGTCTCCATGAGAAGCAAGGCGGCCCTGAGGAGGGCTCCTGAACCCCCCACCCACTGTGCCCCCCAAAGCAGCCTTCCTCAGCCTCGGGCTGCAGCACTGCCTCCTTCACAGCTGAGAAATTAGCCTGAGCAGCTAGCTGTTCCTTCAGTGACAGCACCCTGGGACTGAGCCTGATGCCTTGGAGCCGGAGCTCCAGTTCAGACCCTGTGGCTGCAATGTTATGAGGCCCCTAGGGCCTGGGGTCCCCATGTCAGGGAGGAGAGTGTGGGGCTTGATCTGGAATGAAAGGACCTCCATGCCCATCACAGGCCAGGGAAGTCCAAAGAGGCAGGTGCAGGCCCACCATGTTCCATACGCAGATGTTGTTCATGCAGGTCTGCACCAAAGGAGATCGCTGCTTCCACGTGGCCCTCACTCCACCTCCTATCCCTGAGCCAGCTGCTCAGTTGTCCCTGGAACCCCCACCCCCCCCCCCCCC
>PVKA01013691.1:0-15146 GCA_004027165.1 Ctenomys sociabilis | reverse complement strand
CCGTGATCCGGAGCTGCTCTGCTCATTCTGTTCTCAACACAGCCCCCACCCCTGGCACAGTGAAACAGGCTGAAGCGAGAGCATCACTCTCAAGGCAACTTCATGCTGGGACTCTGCCTGCGAGAAGTTGTCCTGGCACATGCACTGGGCAGACTACATGACTCTTGTGGAATCTGTGACTGGAGCAGTGCTTCACCAGCTACAAGTATGTCCAGTCACGACTGAGTGTGGGCTGTGACTTCCCCTCAGTGTACTTCACTCTACCTCTGGGTTGGCCAACGGATTCTCCAACCTGTGTGTCCTGATCAGGCCACAAGGGTCAGTCCCACTTTCCTTCACTTGGGCCACTGCATTACCATTACCACTCATACCTCATTGCCCTTTGGCGGATCAGTGCCAGTGTACCCTCAGAGAGGTTCCACAAGGTTCTTTGTCCTTGAGAAAATGTACCCACTGCTTTCTCACTGACCAGCTCTCTGACCTGAGAATAGAGAAGTGTCAACTTTGTCCCACCAGAATAGGTCCCCAAATTCTCTTCCCCATAGGAACTGATGATGTCGCCTGTCATTTAGATAAGAAAGCTGCACATACCACGTGTGGCAGGACTGGATCTGCTGCTGCTCTTCCCAGCTTTGAAATCTGTGTTATTTTTGACTCCAACTCTTCCTGGGGAAACTCAGTTGTCTGAAGTATGACCCACATTTGTAGCTTGTGGGAGACTGGCTATTTTTACTTCTAATACTGGTTAAAGGATGACTCCCTGTCCCATCTTATTCCTTTAATCTCTGGTAAAAGTATATGGGAGCGGATGACCTGGTTTGGTTCTGAATCCCAGCCAAGCTCGGTGAGTCTGCTGGGTCTCACTTCATGCTACAGGTATTCTAAAATGGTGCCCTCAGCTGGCACCCTTGGTCACCCAGGGAAACTTCCTCAGTTTTCTGACAGTGCCTGTGGGGGAGCTGGTCCAGTCTCTTTTTTGGAGGGTGTTCATACCTTGTAGGTATGTCTCCCACAGGCTATAAATGTGGGTCATACTTGATGGGACAAAACATACCAGGCTTTACCACAAAACTAGGACCCAGCAGTGTTCCAATGAGAGGCACTCTCAGAGGCAGATGATCCCCCCAAAAATGTGTGGATCACTGACTCATTATATGACTGAAAAGACAGAAGACCAGGGCAAGGAGACGATTTCCTGTGTCCAAGCTGAGATATTAATGAAGCCAGGATTAGGAAAGAAGCCTTGAGCCTTCTGAAAGCTATCATAGAGCCTTTCTGATTAACCAGTGCTCCCTTAGGTTACTATTTTTAAAATACATTGCCACAAGACATATGTATAGCACAAATTACATACTCATTTGTATATAAGGAAAGCAGGTGCTAGTGTCTAGAACTGGAACCTAGATCTTTTAACAGGACTTGTGGGCTGGCCCGACAGCTCAGCGGACTAAAGTGCCTGCTTAGGTAGAGCACAACAGCCAGGCTTCTATCCCGAGCATGCTGTGTTGGCCCTGCCCCCAGGGCATGCTGAGCTGGTATTGAGACTGGGCATGGTGGGGTGTGCCTGCAATCTCAGCACTTGGGAAGCTGAAAGCAGGAGAATCACTACAAGTCTGACCTACGTAGTGAGATCCTGTACACCCTGTCCTAAATACAGAAGAAAAAAAAAAAAAAAAAAAAAAAAAAAAACTTGTTTATTCCCACGGCTCCACCTACCTAGCCAGAAATGAGGTGGTCTGAAGGTTTGTAATATTGTCCATGAGGCTGTTCTGTGATTCTTTCATGGGAAAAAATGAGTGTGACTTCAGTGCTACTTCTGTCCTGTGCTGCAGACCCTCTTCCCAACTGCTCGGTGGCAGGGAAAATCTCTAAGGCCTGGCATCCTAAAGACTGACACTAAAATTTAGGTTCTACCTTTTAACCATTCAATATATAATCTTAGCTATTATTCTCTAGGCCAGAGTGTTGCTTGAGGTCTCCAGAAGTGAATGAGCATCTTTACTTGTCGGCCTTTGCTGTTTGGTTGAAGCTACACTGTCCACGTCCGTGAGCTAGACTCCCGTGTCTGTGGGCATTTGCCTTGGTTCTAAGCCGGGCACCTTCCTCTGAGTGTGGCACTTTGGGCCCAGTAGGCTCTGAGCCCCGTTGGCATAGCTCTCGCTCAACTGCCTCTGGGCACAGTGGTATATTAGTTACGGCTCTGCAGGTGGACAAAGCCCCCATTGATTTAGCCAGTCTAAGGCTGGACATTAGCTTCTCCTTATGAAACAGTCCCATTGCTCCATGCTTAAGACAGTCACTCAGCAGCAGAGACGAACATCTTGCTTGGGCTCAGGTTATTGCTATCAGTCCCCGCGGCCTTCTGTCTATAGGCTGCTGATATTGTGATGGGATTTGGTTTTTATTTCTATGTATTTGGCACAGGGTCTCATCACATAGCTCAGACTCATAGTGACCCTCTTGTTTCAGCCTCTCCAGTTACAGGCATTCAGCACCATGACCGGTATAGGGGCTGGCTTGGTGCACTCAGGGTGGGGCGGGCATGTCATGCGCTACCAGGGATTGAACCCAGTCCTTGCACTTGCCAAGCAGGAACGTAGACCCTGAGTTATCTCTGTGGCCTGTGGAGGGATTTAGGATGCTCACTCAGTATTTAACGCTCAACAACATCCTTAAAAGAAATTCAGGTCCACACCAATATAAGGGCTGATTTTGTACATAAAGAAAAGAGAGTGGTTTCAGTGGAATTTTTCAGAAGTAGGCTCTGGGATCTTCCAGGGATATTAGGCCTACATCAACCATCAAAAGGAGTCTATGGGCTTTGCCTGGAGGACCAGGTAACTTTGCAGAAAGAAAGCACAGGTTTATCAGCAGGCTGGATCTCTAACTTGCTATGCAAGACTTCATATGTCACTTGCAACCCTTGGTAAAGTGAAGGCAAGATGAAGATAAGCCCTGCTTGTCCAGGGCGCTCAGGCACTTGGGACCTCTATGCTATATGCTAAGATTGAATGGAATCCAAGGAATCTAGTCCCAAAGGCTCTACCTGTAAGCACTGTGTGGGCCTTTGCAATTATATTTGATTAAATCATAGTGCATAGCATGGAGGTCCTATGATGGAGTCCTGATGGGAAGGAGGAGAGAGAGAGAGAGAGAGAGAGAGAGAGAGAGAGAGAGAGAGAGAGAGAGAGAGAGAGAGAGACAGACAGACAGACAGACAGAGACAGACAGAGAGACAGAGAGAGACAGAGAAGAAAGGAGGGAGGGAGAGAGAGGTAAAAATGGGGGGAGAGAAGAAGAGGGAAAGAAAGGGACAGAGAGGGGAGGGGTGGGAGGGAGAGAGAGAGGAGGAAGAGAAGGAGAGAAAGACAGAGACAGAGACAGAAACAGAGAGAGAGGACAGAAAGAGATAGAGAGACAAGAGAGGGAGACCACCAGAGTGTCATAGCCCAGAAGAACCCTGGGCAAAGCTTGAACCATGCTACTTGGACTTCCAAACCCAACACTGAGTCAAACTTTTTTCTTTAAAAGTAGTCTTTCTCAAGTATTTTGCTCTAGCAATGTAAAGTACTGTAATATAATGGTGGCTTCCTGAATCTTCTTCTACTTTCCTCTGTCCACTCCACAAGCCATTCTCAAATAAGTCAGAGTAATCACTCGAAATGGAACATAACCAGGTTATTTCTAAGCTCCAAATTCTACCAAGGCTCCCTGTTATGTGCCAAGTGAAAGCTCACAGCTTTCTACGCCCAGCGAAGCAGCACCTGCTCTGTCCCAGGTGTGGCTCCCCTCATAGTTACTTGTCTCTGTCAGAGTAGTTTCTGGGACTGTCCAGGGATTTCAGGCCCCCCAACCTGGCCTTGTCCTGTGTAGAGGCTGCTTCTCAGCATCCCCTTAGCTTGCTCCTGCCACAGAGGCAGGGCTGTCTCTCCTCTCCACTTTTTCACTCTCTTCTTGCAACTCCAGGCTTGGATACCCTATTCTGCAGGGCATTTGGGGTGTCAAGATCACTCCCTCCAGGAGGCTCCAGGGCAGTCTGGAGGTTAGACGTGTTATGGAACATTGTCTGATCATTAAGGATTTCCTGGTCTGTTTCTACCCAAAGCCAAACATCTGGACAGACTGTGAAAACCTAAGACCACATATTCGGGCGTTCTTTATAGGGAGGTGTTTGCAGAGAACACAGACCATCTGGGAAATCCCATTTCCACTTTCTTTCCTTAGGTTAAAGTTCAATTACTTTGTATTTGTGAACATTTGTTTATGCTAACATTTTGCTGGATCCTGTCAGAAGTTGGAGAGGATACGAAGGTGAAAGGTTCCTCATGGAAGAGTGCCCAGGCCCAAAGGATGGTCAAAAGATCACGTGAAAGTCCTGGCTCAAATCCGGGGGCTGCTTCTTGGAGGATTTCCCTATACTCAAGTCATAGGAACCAGCATGCTGGGATTCCAGAAGTTGCAGGCAGAACTAGAATTCTGGAAGTTTCCATGATCTCAATGCAATCCAAAGCTCAGCTGTTTAATCGCTTCATTGGGAGAGAACATTCTTGGTGTGCTCAGCTCTGAGGCTGACAGCAAGATGAAGAATTTGAGTTCCGTAGCCTGGGGGAAATGCTCTCCTTATCAGCAAGTGTGAATACGTGTGTCTAATTTTTAAATGTCCCTTCTATATTTGAAAGCACCATTCAAGCCACAGACTAATGAAATAGATGAATCCAACCTCTTCCGAACACAGCTCCTTCCACTGTTCTCTCTTGACTCACCATTTAAGATACGGCCTAGCTCCTCCCTTTCCTAGGCAATCCTGCTGCTCCATGGCCCTTTCTTCCTAGCCTGAGCTTTGTTTGCACTACCTGTCCCAACCTGGACAACTAGGGTCTCAGCATTCTCGGTTCTCTGAAACAGAGCTTTTCCAAGTGTCTCTGGGAACATGCCTGAGGGACAATTGAAAAGAAGACATAAAGACTCCAGGAAGAAGGGGTGCTGGGGAGGGTGACAAGGGGCACTACCTGAGGACAAGGAGGCTAAGACCTCTCACTTTCTTGGGGTAAAGAGAAACATTTCTGAAATGCAAAATTCTTTCGAGAGTAGATACAAGGGCCAACCCAATAGCTCAGCAGATAAGTGCTTGAGTTCCAAATTCAGGTGCAGGGGCCAGAGGTTCAATCCCTGGGGATTGCTGAGACAGCAATTGAGACTGGGCATGGTGGAATATGCCTATAACTACAGCTCTTGGGAGGCTGTAAACAGGCAGATCACTACTGAGTCTGATCTAGTAGTGAGACCCTGAACACTCTGTAGACTTTTCCCTAAAACACACACACACACACACACACACACACACACACACACACACACACACACACAAGGGTAGATGCAGCCTGCAGCTGGACTTAGGCATGCTTAGGAAGCATACTCTCTTCCTGTTCCTTTGCTATTAATACATTGCTTTCTGGCTTTGTTTCTTTAATCTTCATTTGTTTTTATTGTGCCTCTGTTCTCTCCCCAACGCCTGTCACCTTGCTCTGACAGATTTTCTTGTTCCTAACTCCACAGATGAGACACATTGAGGTTGAGGAAACCAAAGAATTGTTCTCAACTCAGTGCCCAGCAGGGGCAGCTGCTCCACTCTTTGAGCATCAGCTGCCCCCTGCCCCCTGCATGAGCCCTGGAGTGTAAAGACATGCATGGCCTGTGCTGTCACGAGGCCTGGCCCACGCAGCAGAGCCCTGGGATCCTTCTGAGTCTGCCCATGCCTCCTCTGCATCCTTGTCTGCTGTGCTGTGCACTCTCTAGAAGATGACGACCTTAAAGATGTTAGGATAGAACCATGCTCCTCCCACCACTCATTGCCTTATGGGAAAACCATTCTCTGGGAATCGGTGTCTCCTCTCCGGAGAAGCTAAATAGAATAATCAGTTTGCTACAAGGCTGTTCTGCACAGGTAAAGGCTCAATTGAAACTGAAATAGATGACTACCTCCCGTGCACTCTGAGCAGCTTTTCTTCCCAGTCCTTTGAAATTTTTTGGCCACTGTGGCTTATGGGTCATGTGGGTCCTTGCCAGACTGGGGGATGGACAAGAGCAAGTCCTGTACTGATACCAGATCACCTCCCACCCTGCTGCCACCTCCCACAAACTGCCTCCACTTCTGTCTGATTTTAGGGTACAGTGTTAACTGCTGACTTTGGCTTCTGCAATTTGCAATATCTAGACGCTGAGTGTGGCCAAACCCAGCTCACTTGGAGGGGAATGCAGGAAACTGTGCCAGTTTGTCAATTCTGGGCTTTTCTCTGAAGCCTGAGGAACCCGGAGGATAAAACAAACACTGTGACACAGTTCATCCATTTGAGAACTGGGGTGTCAGAAATCAGATAACTCAACATACTCAACCAAAAGCTAGATTTGCTCACGATGCTCCATTTCACACTCTGATCAATCACAGATGCCTCCTTCCACTTAATCTAGGGGAGAGCAGGCCTCATCCTCAGCTTTTCCCACGTAGAATCAGTCAGTCATTCTATCCTGCAGTTACCTGCTACCCCACAAGCGCAGCTCTGCACACCAGCCCTAAGCTCCTTTCCTGGGCTTCCCGTGCCACCCCCTCACCCTGAGGCTACCCAATGCCTTGTGCACTTTTCTATTCCACGCTGGCCCTGTCCCTGAAAGTGAAGCCAATTCTATCATCTGAAAGTGAGGCCTCAGTGCTGAAAACCCATGAGGTATTTCCATTTCAGCTCCCACAGCTGTGTCAAGTCAAGATTCTTAATCTTTGGAGGATTCAGCTTGCATTTTCCTGATACCACTCCTTTATTTCTGACTTGTATTCTTTCTAGAACATCTCTCTCTTTGCACAGAACTGCCTGCACTTGACACAGAGTTGAAATACTGCCCTCTCGGTGAAGCCTTCCCTGATCTGCAGTCTGGAAGCACCTTCTCTTTCTGTAAGTCACTTAAAGTCCTCTGCTTGTAGTCCATAGATATGCTTCCTGCAAAATAGATTGGAACCTGAAAATGAAGCTGCTAAACAGCTCTGTGTTCTTAAGGAGTAACCCCCTGAGCCTGGAGGTTTTGTGTGTGGCGAGTGATCACACCATGTGCATTCCTTCTGAGGATCGGAGTCATGCATGCACAGCATCTGTATGCTACGCAACACAGGTGCGCAATAAAGAGCGAGGATGGTTGGCCATTGCTGCTCACTCTTGCACACCAGCTTTCAGCTACTCAGCTATCAGCCAAGCTTCATGTGTACTGTGGTCCTGCCTGCCTCACAGAGGGTGGCCCCAGATCCGGCCCCAGTGGGGATGGGTGACAGCCGAATTTCCTGGGCACTGTTGTGGAGGTCGAGAGCGCAGAACAGTCACCATGACCAGAAGCTCCAGAGTCACAGTCATCAAAGGCCCAAGTCCCGGTAAGGTCCATCCCATGCTGTTAAAACAAAGGATGAGTTTCCTTGAAAATCCTTCTCTTTCCTCCCTAGATTTCTCTTTTGGCTGCTTCTGTGGCCACACATGTTTCCTATGAATCTACACTCAAATGAATTTCTGCCGACAAATAACTCAATACAGCTCTTTGGTGGGAGAGAATTCCATGAGAGTGAGGTCATAGTGTGACTACAGTAAAATTAAAAATAACCTAGCACCCGCCACCGCCCAGCCTGGCATCTGCCCAGGGCAGTGCATTTGGGAACCATTATCGGGGATATCAGGGTAACGTATCACAGAAAACCTGCTTCTGTTTATAGACCATTTTATTATTCCGTTTTGACATTTCCCTTTTTTCTTCAACCTTCTTCCCCTTAAGCAAATATCTATTAGACTGAATTGAAATGTGATCCAACCAAATATACTTTTTCAACTTCAGGCTAAAGCAGGTCTGACTCAAAGCAGAAATACTTAAGTGAAAAGTTATGATTTACTTTTTTCTAAAGGGAAACAGTGTTAGTGGGAGAATTTTATGAGAGACAAGGGGCTTGCAGTGCACACAGCAGGAGCTGACAGCTGATGAAGACCTTCCTGGTAAAGTTCTGGGCTTCCAAGGCTGGCCCTGGAACCCCACTCGTGGTGCCCCCTGTGGCAGCCTGGGAATGGTGCTGGACCCACATAGATTTGCAAGTGGGTGGATGGTGTGACCTAGCAGAGGATGATGGTCTTTATTCTTTTGTCTTATTGGGTGTGCTGAAATCCATAGGCGGCAGCAGTTTGTTCAAGGTGAGAGAGGGCCTGAGCCACAGAGCATGGAAGACGCGAGAACCAGCTTGGTGTGTGCGGTTAGGTGAGGACTTGCACCCCCACTCCATCCCACTATTTTTTTTTTCATTCAGACTATGCAATGCATAAAAAGCATACCCCTTTTCCTTCCCTGTCCCTTCTCCTTTCCATCTTCCTCATCCTCCGATTGCTTTATCTTATGGTGTCTCCAGTGTATGTGTATAAAATGGGTAACTCTGTCATGCCCTGCCTATAACAGTAATGGAAGAATCCACCAAAGAAGCTGCTGGCGGGGCCAGACAGCACAGTGGACTAAAGCACCTGTTTATGCAGGCACAGGGACTGGGGTTCAGTACCTGGTGTGCTGTGCAGCCCCACTCCCAGGGCATGCTGAGACAGCGAATGAGACTGGGTGTGGTGGTACACAACTGCAATCCTAGAGCTCGGGAGGCTGAAAACAGGAGGATCACTAGGCGTCCAATCTACGCAGCTATGTAATGAGGCCTCATAGACTTTGTGCTAAATGCATAAACAAAGAAGCTGCTGTCAAAATGGTGTGTGTGTGTGTGTGTGTGTGTGTGTGTGTGTGTGTGTGGCTTAGGCTGGGAAGAATGGTACTGGATATTGAACCCAAGACATCCCTAGCTCTTTTTACTTCTTATTTTGAGACAGGATGTTGCTAAGTTGCTAAGTAGACCAGGGTGGGCTCAAACTTGCCGTCTCTCTGCCTCAGTCTCCTAGACTGCTGGGGTTCCGGCATTGGCCCTGAGAGTCCTCAGGTGCCGCCCGCTGTTCTAAGTCGTCATGCTGCACTGCTCCTTGTGGCAATCCTGCCTGGCTGGAACAGCCGCGACCTCACTGTGAAGAAGGAGAAACTGCGAGAGGCTGAGCAACGTGACAGAAGCCACACAGTCGGCGGCTAGGAAAGACTCTGCCTGACCTTGGAGTGTCTCAGCCACAACCCCATCCAGGCTCTGTGAGCAATTAAATTGGAAGCCAGATGCAAAGGTGAAAGGTGAAATCCGGACCTCAGTGAGAGCAGGACCCAGAGTTGCTGCCCGAAGCTTCTAAGTCCTTTCCCTGTCCCAGTTCCTGTGGGAATGCGTTTCTGTCGGGCCTGGGGCCACAGGTTAAATGGCTGAATGGGAAGGTGGTCTGAATTCCCTGAATGCATCCAAACACAGGCCTGAATGGGCTGTGTGGTGTGAGTGTAAGGGCCGCGCTGGCCTGCAGGCTGACACACGTAACTGCATTTTATGGGCAGGACGAGGCCCCGCTGCCTGGTCGGCTGCAGGGCCGACTTGATCTCCTTTTCTTTCTTCCTTTCGCTCTGACTTCTGATTGTTCCCAGGCTTGGGGACCTCCAGGTGGGCCTTTCCACAAAGCCCCTGTGGCCTGGCCCCAATTTTAGCTTCAATTTCTGCCTTGCACCAACATGGTGGAATACGCAAGGGCAAACAGGAGCATTCAGAAAAGAGTGAAGCACCAGTCTTTCCTGGTGGTCACCCAGTCCTGTGAGGGTGTGCTCACTTGGCCTCAAGAACATCACCTTTCCCCTGAAGGAGGAATTAATTCTGTTCAATGGCCTAATCTCAAGAATCTACTTCTGGCAGCTTGGGGCTCTAGGTCTGGCTTCTTTGAGGCTGTACTTTTTCTTTGGTCTTTCTGAGACAGAACCTTGCTATGTAGCTCAGGCTGACCTGGAACTCACTTTGTAGCCCAGGCTGGCCTCAAACTCACAGCAATCTTCCTGTCTCGGTTTCCTGAGTGCTAGGATTACAAGCACACAACACTATAGCTGGTTGAGACTCCACTTTTGAATGCTGTCACAGAACAAATTTCAATGTATGTGTCAGAGGGGACAAAGTCATATTCAAAATATAGCCAGCACAGCCATCATGAGTTCTTAGTGTACAGATTAAGGAAGCATGATTCAGACATAAAATAGTTTCACCAGTACTTTCAGTGTCCTCCCTGTCAAACACCCATTCTCCACCCCTCCAGAGCGCAGCCAGGTCATGTGGGGGCCTCTCCTGCTTCCCCATGCCATCAGTACTAGCACAACTTTAGAGCAGAGAAAACACCAGTAGTAGCTAAGATCTGGACAGGAGGGATCTTGGCCCCTTCTTTGTATACCCAGCATTCACAGCAAGCCTTTTAAAAATTTTTCTGGTCTGGGCCTCACGCTGACTGAATCAGGTGTGCACTTCCCAAGTACTTCTTGAGGCTTCGGGTAAGAGGGCTCCCTCCTGTGCATTGGTCCCTTGTGCTGCAACACTACCTGTTACATAACAGACTCGCTGGTGTCCTGCAAACCGGCTTAGGACTTACTTCTCGGGCAGTGTGGGCTCCCAAAGTCAGGCCTGCCAGTGGAGCTACACTTGGCTGACGCACAATATCCATCTGAATCGAGCAAAAGAACCCCGAGTCCTTGGCAAGACAAGAGCCTGATGTGGCTGCCTCATTTGGTGACTAAAACAAGACCCTCTGTCTAGCACTTGGCACGTCCTGCTAATGTGGTCAACAGCAGCTAATAACTTCTTGAACAGGACAAAATTTAACAATTTCCTCAAGGTATAATTGACATACGATAAGCTCCACGAGTGCTCATGCCCATGTGTTCTGTCTTTTATCAGTGCATGTTATGAGACATAGCGAAGAAATTCGCGGTGGCAAGTTGGCACACCCTCATGCCCCACCTCAGCCTTTCTGCTCCCTCTTCTTCTCCCCTCCCTCCCGGCTCCTCGTCCTCGGCTTCCCTGCCCATCTCCCAGGCTACTTCCTTGTTTCCTGTCATTGCTTTTATTTCTCTCTTTAAATTATTTACACTTTGGATTTCTCATGTAAGAGAAGCCAAGCGATAGTTAACCTTCTGTGTCTGATTTGTTTCATTTAGCATGATGGTCTCAAGGTGAATCCATGTTTCTGTAAGTAACTCAAATTTATTCTTTTTGTGACTAAGCAGTACTCTATTGTGGTAAATACCACTTTTCCATGGCCCGTTCCTCTGCTGATAAGTGTACACCCTTCCAAGATTTAGCTATTTGATACCCATGCAGATGTGCTTTGACTTCCGCAAAGGACAATCACCTCTGCACAGTGTGCCCCCCCCCCCCCCCCCCCCCCCCCCCCCCCCCCCCCCCCCCCCCCCCCCCCCCCCCCCCCCCCCCCCCCCCCCCCCCCCCCCCCCCCCCCCCCCCCCCCCCCGCCTCTCAACAGCTCATCCTCTAGGACTGGTGCTGACACCCTTCCCCCTTCAACCTCCCTGGTTCTCAGGCTTTGTTATCTCTCTCTTACCTTTTGGTTCCGTAAGGGAGAGATAACACCTTTCCCTCACATATTGGCTTCATTTCCTGGGCCAAATAGCAATGAAATAGCACTGTAATGAGCTACCTATAATGGTTTCTACATTTTAAATCACCACGTTTCCAATGACTATGTAAGCCACTGTACTGTCTTCCGCTTTGCTCCTGGATCCTGCGGACTGAAAACATCCATCCTAACACTAACTGAGATGGTCTGCTCAGCTTGCTCTTAAACGAGCTCCCCAAGGCACCCGCCCAGTCTACAGATTCTGTGTCTAAAGATTCCACCAACTGTACAGTGAAATATTGAAGATGGGCACGGTGACCAGTATGCTGGGAGGCTGGACAGGAAGATCCCAGGTTGGGCAATTTGCAAGACCTGTCTCAAATTTTTTAAATTATTTTGTTTAATTTCTAGATATATATTTTATAACACAGAACACTTATTAATTTGTCTTTATTAAACTTATGTAGTCTTAACTTCATTTAAAATTAACTTTAAAGCTTGGACTTGGCATATCTTATTTTTTATTTATCTCTAATTCTGGATATGTAAGTTGAACCATAAGCTACAATAAGAGTTGTTCACTTAACTGATCACAAACTGATTATGAAAACATTTTACAAGGCACAGGAAACTCAATATTCCTTTACCTCCTTAGATCACTTAGGACTACACTTAAGAATCCTGGCTAGGCAGTGTTAATACCCCTCAGCCTGAAGCAGTTATAGGGAGACAACCCTGGAGCCATTTGCACCCCCTTAATAATTAGGATCTAAGGTCTCAGAGAAGGGAAATGAGGAAGGACAGAAGACATAGGAACTAGATAGAAAGGGAACCAGGAAATTACGATTTTAAAAGTCAGACTTTGAAGAAAAACTGTAGGATCCGAACACAAGCCTGGTTTATTGATCTTTTCCCCTCCTAAACCAGAGTAAACCTAGGTAGCTCGCTTCCACCTATGAACGGGCTTGTCCGTTCATGCAAATAGTCCTTTCTCCCCCATGAATGAGGCACCTCTGGGAATGCCGCCTCACTAGAGTGGACGACCCTCTCCCACCTGCTGGATAAGATGAGTGAGTCCCGCAGTCCCACACACCCTGGCTCAGAGCTCCCAGTTCCCACCTGTTCCATGTCTTATTTCTCTGAGCACCTGCACTCTACTCTTGAGTGTGTCCTATATCTATCTCTCATAAATCCTACTTATGTCTCTTATTAAAAAAAAATAGAAGGGCTGGGAATGTAGCTCAGCATGAAGGGCATGGGGCTCGACCTGAAGCGCTGGAAGAGGAAGGAAAAGATTCAAAAAAGTTCATCTGAATTGAACTGTACAGATTTTAAAATTACTTAAGATAATGTAGTATGACAACTATTTACATAGCATTTAAATTGCGTTAGGGATTACACATAATCTAGAGATGGATTAGAGTATGCAGGAGGATGTGGCTAAGTTCTGGGCAAACAGCAGACCATTTTTCTAATGAGGAATTTGAGGCTCTGTGGGGGTTTGGTATCTGTGATGATACTGAAGTCAATACCCCAAGGATGACGGAGAATCGCTCTACCTGACCCAGGCCTGTCACAGAGTGGGTCTGAGATAGGTCAGGTTGTGGCAACGTTGGTTGGGGAAGTAATTAACAGAGCCACTTGTTAAATTACAAGATCCCAGAACACACACACACAACAGTCCCCAGAGTCCTGCATGTGGGCTTCTCTTTCAGTAGGGTGCCCAGACCTGACCTCAGCCTGGGCCAGCGGATCCCAGAACTGCCTCTCATGATGCTGATCAAGATTTGGACAGCATGAAAGGACTCCACAGGACTTTCTGTAATGGCTTTCTTCATGACAGCCTGCCCTAGTTTTCTTCAGGGTGTTCTTTTGTGCTGTCTTTTTCTCTTTCACTCTGCCTCCGTTCACTGTGCAGAGCCAGTCTTCCCCTCCCTCTTGACTTTTAATTTTTCAAATAAACTTAGCCACTGCTTTTTGCTCACATCATCCAGATCTTGGTTCGAGATGAGAAGAACCTGGAACCAAGAGACGTGAGCATACAGAATCAGGAAATGGTGAATTGATGAGCTATTTTTAGAAGAGCTATCTAAAACAGGTCATAAAATATATGGAACTACTGAAATAATCAGTGACTTCTCCATCTTTTCTAGTCATACTGGAGAAAGGCAGGAAGTTCAGTAGGAAGGGTTCATGTGGAACTCACGTATCTCATTTGAACTCCAGATCTACTTAAGAATGGTAGGACTGGGGCCAGGGAGATGGCTCAGTGGAATAAATGCTTCGCTGGCAAGTACAAGGACCTGAGTTCAATCCCCAGTTCTGCTAAAAACAACAACAACAACAAAAACAAACAAACAAAAATAAACTGTGGGACTGAGTAAGTCAACTTTTTGAACCTTATATCTACACCCTTTAAATGATGTTAGAAGTTGGACAGGTTAAATAAGGCAATAAACATACAGGCGATGTGGCAACAAGTAAGAGCTATGTAAAGTGTTATCATTGGCGCTATTGATAATAGTGATTTATCTCTCCTTAGCTATACCTGTTTCTAGCCAGATCTTGTAGATGTGTGTCCTTCTTCAGTTCATGTAATCCCTCGTTGTCTAGGTAGGGGGCGCTGCAGAGACACGCTTTTTCTGATTCCTTAAGCTTTGCTTTTTTGTATTTTTGGACTTTTTTGATCTCCGGTAGAAGCAAGCTCTGGAGGGCTCTTTCTTTTATCCCTCTTGGGCCACAGTTTTCTACAGATCACCCTTAGTTTGGTGAGTGTGCCTAGTTCCACCCTGAGGAGACCCAGTGAGCTTCCCTGGCATCCAACGAAGTCCAGAGCCTGCCTTCTCCAATGCAGTGAATCATCTGTGAAGACGATCCCCTGCTACTCAGAGTCTGGTTCTTCTTTAGCTGCTGTCCATCAGTCTTCGGGGGGAGTCTTTAGGGTACTTTTTACTCCTTAACAGCTTACTTATAACTAATGTAGCTCTTAATACCTTTACTGAAAATTTCTCTGTTCAAATTACTGTGTAGTTTTTGTCTCCTGATTGCATCTTGACCTGTGCGAATCTCAGGAGATGAGTCACACTGCTGTGATCTGGAATTGGCCTGGCTGTGTTCTTTTGTTTGTTTTTTCAGAACTGGGGATTGAACTCAGGCCCCTGTGCTTGCCAAGCAAGCACTTATTTTACTGAGCTATCTCCCCAGCCACCCTTGGCTGTGTTTTTAATGCTGAGCCTAATGCCATGTTGTTGTTAGTGTGAGGGAGTGAGAGTCTATAATATACAACAGCACATGGCTACTTGAACTGTGGTTGAATTTGATGAAATGCCAACTAAGAGCCATTGCTCTTTGTTGCTGCTGTTCTGCTGCCATGAATTGCTGTTCTCTGCCATGTGCCTCTCTGCCTTGGAGCCAGCTGAATAAGGACTGAAATCTCCAGTAACTGTGAGCTAAATAAACCCTTCCTTTCATTTTGGGTGTTGGCTATTTGTCCCAGAAACAACAGAAGAGTAACTAAGACAGAATTTGGTACCACAGGAGTGGGGTCATTTCTGGCTAAACCTGACCATGTGGATTACAAATTTTTGGGACTGGCTTATGGGAAGAAATAGGAAATGTTTGGAG